>JZLH01S0636235.1:0-13085 GCA_001188425.1 Eucidaris tribuloides | reverse complement strand
ATTTTTGTTATTCGTTTTCTTTTATACCTGTAAATACGTTGTTTTTGTTGTAAATTTCTTGATTTTGATTTTGTTGTTAAATTTGTTATGTTAGTTTTGTTAATTATGTTGTACTACACGGCCTTGCTGAAAAACAGCTATTTAGCTGAGAGCAGGTCTTTTTACCGTGGTTAAATAAAATAAACAAACAAACACACACACACACACCAACAAAATTTTAATTTTAGATGAAAAACGTACTGTTCAACATTAGCGCACTTGACTTCGTCGAAAACCCGTTCTGCTGCAGACATTCTGGGATATTAACTTCCACCAAATCCTTCATCATAATACTGATAGAGTCGTGACTCATGAGGACGGATCGAGCTGTCTGTAGAAAATAACGAATAGTAATAAAAATAATTATATGATTTTTATTGCGTCCTAACCACTTAAAACAAGGCACTCAGTCGTCTTGTTCAATATAGACTGTATACGTGTGTAATAAACGTATCCATGAATCAGATACATCATTAATCCTGTTTGCTTTTTTTCTCTTACTTTTTCCATTAAAAACACTTGTCAGGATTGTCAATTTCTTTGAGTTAGGCTACCTGTTATAATTTTTATGAATCAAAGAAAGTCAGACTGATGTTGTTGTGCTTGATAATTGCAATATTTACCCAGGAAGATTCGACATTTGTTTAAATCAGTACTCAGTGTCCACCCTCCATGTGCATTCTTGTTCTACCTCCGATCCAACATATCTCATTTTATCTGTCTATTTGTCTGGTATAATAAACTCCAGATATCATTCTTTTGCTACCCTAAAGCTGGATTCACAAAGCAAATCACTGTGGAGGAAAGTTGTGAGCGATGTCACCTGATGGACGCTGCTGATGATAATCGTTTTGTTTTAACATTTTCTCCGGTTATAATTATCCGTCGTATAAGGACCGACTATCGGAATACCAACTAGACACTACACGATCAAAAATATTTAAAAAGTACAATATTTGAAAGTTTCTTCGAGATCTGTGATAAAACACTTACTTGAGCAAGATGCAAGAATGACATCTGTCGCCGAAGACTTTGCACAAATGCTCGAGCAACTAACGATATGGTAAACGGAAAAATTAAGAAAAACATTTTCTGTTCAAATGACTTTCAATTTACTTTTAATGATTAAAATGATACACGAACAATTTCATCAAAATCAAATAATTGCAAAACAAATGATTCGAAAATTTCACAAAAATTCTTTATTAATAATATTAAAATCTCGTATTGATATTTGGTCAAAAATCGTATGCAAATTGGCAATATTTTGATGCCAGATAGTAACAAGAAATCGCCACGATAGACAATCTTTTTGATAATAAGAATTGGAAAGAGGTAAATTATTGTGAGCAACGAAGGACAATTATGTTTTAAACACAGATAATTGATTTTTTTAATTGTTTGTTGTTCTATCTAAAACTGTTGGTTGTCTCGCCTTTAATTTTTATCGAAGTCGCACTTCGGACTGGGTAATCAAATTCCAAGATTTGGGACATTCATCCAATCTTATACAGTATTCTGTTTTTTTTATAATTTTCTGATTTTTTTCAGATAAAAAAAACGTTTATTCATATCTAATTATCTCATACATTTTTTATACAGTTGACAATGCATGATTGTGAACAAAAGCAGTATTCTTCAATACATGAACATCTAATTCCTAACCCTTCCCAATTACTCTTATGAATGATTAATTTCAGTCAGACAACTGCAGATGTGACTTGCCATGAAACAGTCATATGCGAAAATGAACATAAAAGCCTGAGATAAGTTAAAACAATACACGACATACCTGAAACTTTTCGATGTCTTAAAGCATCAGGAACTTGTTCCAAGGACATCTCTAACCAGACTGGTAGTTTCCTGGCAAAGAGTCGAATCTCGGAAGCCAAGCTATGGAGGAACGAAGTATGTTGTAAAAGGTTGAGAAAAAATAGAAACATGGAAATATATTGCAGCATAAATGTTTAAACTGATTGGAAACTGTAATTTCAAAAGATCATTTCTATACAGTTAATGTACGTGAAACTACATTGATCATTTCAATATTACTCCAACCCACCAAAAGTCTCCACTATCCCAAATACCAAGTTAAAGGTTGATGAACCTTATGTATTTACGTGTTTTTAGTTTGGCGCGCTTTGAGCCTTTCCAGAAAAGAGTAAATAACTAAATGCTGACAATAGAAATGAATTAACTTATTTTCCTATGATTGACTGCAATATAAGCGACTTTTAGAATTATTAAGACCAATAAACAGGGGCCATTGTTCATGCAATGAAAACATTTCATAATAACCACTGACATTTTGGACCACTAATATTATACGGACCATTCATACGAGTCCCTTTTTTTTTAGGAACCATGAAGCTTTGCTTAATGACGAATTTTGTTAACCCTTGAATATTTCTGAACCATTGGACGCTAGTTAGTAGATTAAAAAAAAAAGCTTGGATAATATGAGAGCAATTAAAGGTATTTCAAAGATGGGGAATTCTACACATTTCAGTACGATGAATATACTTCCGGCTTTAGTTAATGTAATAAAGGAGATTTCATTGGTTACACCGAAATTAATTTAAATTTAAAATACCTTTCTGGCACGTCTTGAATAGTTGACGGGATAAGCACATCAATGAGAACCTGCGGCAGACGTGGATGTCGATTAATAATAACCAAATAAATAAATAAATACATAAATGAATAACACAAAGAAGGAAATCTTACACCGGTAAACAGAAATTCAAAATAAACATGTATGACAAATATGTAAATTTTTTGAAAACTAAAACTAAATCTGCACAACTCAAATTTTGCTGGACTGTTTTAAGCATTCCAAGTCTTTCATTGTGATCAGAAAGAGAAAGAGAAAAGAAAACTATAATCAAAATAAAATTTAAATACTTCTGGTTTCTTAATTTTTTTCTGCGTAATTTCTAATTATCATGAATAGATGTGAATTTGCGATAGGCAAAGTAAACGGCCAAATTCTTATTATATGTCAGAAATAATACATCATAGTTTATAACAGCCACAAAAAATCAATAAATGAATTCGAATGCGCCTATAATATTCTTCATTTAAAATCATATTGGTACGATTTATTTGTAAATTTTTTACGATTTTGGTGTTTATTTTTATTTAAAAGAGTACAAATTGATGTATCTGTTACGGACTAGTTAAAAATATACCTATTCAACCAGATTTTTAACATTTGACATGAAGGGAATTAAAAAAAAATGAGTTTTCGAAAAATTACTCACAACAATGTTAACTCTTTCACAAGTACATAATGAAAACGATGTTACACAACTAATCACTAAATTAAATACCTTGAAAAGAACTGAATCGCACAGAATGATGACATCATTGATGACGTTACATGTTAGCAGCGAAGACAAATGCGCAGGTAAACCTTGCCAGAAATGAAGTAGAAAATTCTGCACCTAAATAAGAAATGTATATGACTGTTCTTAAAATTTATCAATTTTAAATGCACAGTAACTTGCGTTATTATCCATCAACATTTTGGTAATTTCAAAATGATACGACTTCGTTGCTTTTGACACAACTGAATACGCATTCCTTTTTAATTTTGTTTCTTGCATTGCATGGCAAAGCACAATTTGCTATTCGTAAATTCTGGATTAGATCAATAAATTATTACTTAAAGACATGAATAGGTAAATAAATAATGAATAAATAAATAAATAAAAAATAAATAATTACATAAATACATCAATAGATAAATATACACTTGAATGTCTTATGTTGTTTCTAATGACATACAACTTGCATAACCGTTACACCAAAATAAAAGTTCATTGCAGTTCTTATATTATTTGTGACAAATGTAACATGTCCACACATTTTGATTTGAACACGTTAGATATTTGACGATTAGGACTTCTGTTAGATCATCTGACATTATATGAACACAATATATTATAGTCTGAGATTAACATCATATATTCTCATCCAACTGACCTGACATGACCACGTTAGAAATATGTCATACACTCTTAAAAATTCCGGGTCAGTCTGACTCGGAGAAAGGATCTGTTGGGGCACACTCGGAAAAGGGTCAGGTTTAACCACATTCCGGGTCACGTTTGACGAAAATCTGAATCAACCTGACTTGGATTTTGGTCAAATGTGGTTAAACCTGACCCTTTTCCGAGTGTGCCCTCAACGGATCCTTTCTCCAAGTCAGACTGACCCGGAATTTTTAAGAGTGTAAAAACGTATCCTGGCGTCTTATGAACACCCTTGTACAGTATATCTGACGTCATTGTACCCGTCTGATTCATGATATATAATGTTCATCGAGGTGTCATTTTTAAAAGGAATTTAAATTTTTATACATGAATTACCAATCCTGTCATGAAGAATGTAAATATTTTCTCGAAGTTTGTGTGTCTTTTCGTCTAAATTACCTCATCGAAGTTTGTGGAAACCACGGCGTCAAGAACTCGCTGTGAGTGCGTCCGATACATCAAGATAAAGGTTTCCACCTGTAGAATAGTGGTATTATCATTAACATGGGATTTTATGTAACAATTGTATAATTGATAACATTGAACTTGAAAAGCAAAATGTTCAGGGGCGTCGATCCTGGGGTGCCAAGGGGTGCAGTCGCCACCCCAATGAATATATTGGCGGGGGAGGGGGCAAACATATCGATTTGCCCCCCCCCCCCCATAATTTTGGCAACTTGAAAAATTCATAATATGCAATGCAAGGATATGTTAAAAAAGCATTGGAAAGCACGCACATAAAACCACTCACTTAGCATAGAAATACTATCAAATATACAAAATTGTCATTTTCGGCAAAATTCTGTATTGTAATTTGTCGGCACGGAGGCGCGCTGCGATTTTTTTTGACATTTGTTTTCACTTTTACCCCCCCCATCCGAAACATGGATGGATCGACGCCCCTAAAAATGTTATATTCGAAAATAGAATTGATTTTAAACATAAGTAAACAACATTGTACATATCCACAGGGTCTCAATGAAAACCACATTTTCTGAATGGAGCCATTCCGTTTTTAGATGTGAGAAATAAAGAAATATAAATGAATATTTTAATAAATAGATAAATAACATGGTTTAAACAACACGGATATGAAACAGTGGTAAAATCGAACACATAATTGTTGTAAATGGTTTGATCAATAAAATACGTTTGAAACAACTTAGACTTAATTACTAACCTTATCGTGCGTGATATCTTTGGGTAGCACAAGATTCTTTGCATCTGGGAATTCGGGAAGAAGTGTTCCTGTTTTCGAACTGAGAGAAAACTTACGAGCTGATCCCTGAGATAAAAGTTGATAGATAAACGTAAATAGTTACGGGGAAGGGGAATAAAACAAAATATATTCATTTTTTCTTTCATTTAATATAGTGAAAAGTTTCATTAAAATAATCTTGTGTGACTATGTCACCTTACGTACATTGGCTATTTCAATGAGTTTCACCGAAATGAATATGTTTGTGAGATAGTTATAGGACTTGTATTAAATTATTATCTTGTGAAAAAACTCAATTATGGCACCACCCACATCATCTTACCTCGGTCTTCGGTTTGACTTCAGAAAATCTACATGTAGGGAAACAAAAAAGGACACAGAGTGAATAACATTTATCGTAACTTCACGGCAAACACATACTACAAAACAGTCAAATGACACACACAACTGGTACACAACTTCTCTGCAGAAAACACGTTTAGAAATATTGCCAAGTAATTCAGTAAATTCAAAGTTTAACTTTACTCAATTCAAGACGATTCAGCATTGTACGTATGTCAAAGTATATCTTAAGAGAAATTATGTGTTTAGATGCTCTAGCACTCTGCAAAAAAATGTTTCCATGCATTAAGGTTGCAGTTAAGTTTATCAATTAGCGATGGAAGTGATAATCATGTTTCAATTTCACGTGTGTAAGTGTTTTGTGTGTGATTGTGTGTGTGTGTGTGTGTGTCTGTGTCTGTGTCTGTCTGTGTGTGTGTGTGTGTGTGTGTGTGTGTGTGTGTGTGTGTGTGTGTGTGTGTGTGTGTGTGTGTGTGTGTGTGTGTGTGTGTGTGTGTGTGTGTGTGTGTGTGTGTGTGTGTGTGCGTCTGTCTGTCTGTCTGTCTGTCTGTGTGTGTCGGGGTGGGTATGCGATGAGGTATCTGTGTGTGTGTATCATTTCACTTACCTAGTCAAACCTTTACCGGAATAAAGAGAATGATAGTAGATCGAAGATTTCTTGATGCCTATTCCATAGTAGTGATATCTGATATAAGATCAATATAAGAATAGAATTAATATATCTATATTTACATCTTTGAAAACTACAAATGATATCCGCATAACAAAAATTGCTGAATAATATAACAAGACAATGCAATAATAAGTGTTAGGGCATAGTATTGCATTATCAATATTCATTATTACCAAGTACGCTATAAAAACCAGCTGCAATAATAATTACCGTGATATACTTGATAACGATAATTTACTGTACATCGGAAAATGAAACAAGTGTGAGTACATTTAAAACAACCCCCCCCCAAAAAAAAAAATGAAAATGAAGCATGATAAAACAACAAAATGCATCAAGACGGAAGAAACTAGATTTAAAAAAATAAATTTTGTCTAATTAGAATGTATGTATATGCTTGTCTACTTGTCGATATTAAAGACACCATAATTATAACATTGTGGAAGCCACATTATAAAAAAATTGTCAAACTTCGCTACCTGACATATCTAATAGTATTTGAATGGACAAATAAACATCCTAGAACACAAAACTTCAGACAGTTATGCTGCCACTTGTAAAATATGTACAGATTATTATTGTCGGCCGAAGAAAATTCTGCACACACGGCAGTCTATATAGGGGAAAACTGGAATGGTCGCTTAATGATTTTCACTTTCTAAAAGCACTTTACGATCGCTTTAAACTGCAATTTTTTTCAGGTCCTCATTTTTAGACTGTATCACAGACACTGGTAGCATGGGGAATCATGTAGCTCCTATTTTTTAAAAACTGGAAACAATGTTATACGATGCCTTTATTCCTATTGCACTTTTTTTCCGTTAGTTATTTTGATGTAATAATCATGCTTATTGTATAGGGAACTATAAGTTCTATTGGGATTTATGTTTAGTTTCCCGTTTTCTTTTTGCTTGAATAGGAAATATTAAATTGTGAATACGTGCTTGCTTTAATGAAGACTGAAATAAAGAAATCAATGCAAGGAAGAGGGACAAAACTTACTTAGATTGTCCTCTCGTTCCAAGTCTCCTTGTTGTAAGGTTGGGAAATCTCTGTCGAATTATCTATTAAAAACAAAATAAAAAAGGTGAAATAAGCTTGTATAGATATTCCTTAGTTGATTATCCGTTATTTTTTCATAAAATATACATGTACATTGTTTTTAAATTACGCTAAATTATTTATTAAAAAGTTATGGTAAACATTTTTGTATTGAAATGCAATGTAGTGATTTTTGTTCTTTATGTTTTAATAGATAGTAATAAATAAGAAACTATTATTAATATCAATAAACAATATCTCATTTTTTCAATATACCATTTTCCCGATTTAAATCTGGAACCCAGTTTTCGAGATCGAAAAAAAAAATGAATCGTCAACGATACATACCTTCCCAAAAGTTGCAGCACCAGACGGCGAAAATGCCTGTTTCTTACAAAAATCCAGATAATGTGTATAGAGTACACATCGCGGCAAACACACGGCATCGGCCCGCTCGTAGTTCTCCGTTAACCTAAAAACGAGACCAACTTACTATTTAGCATTGATTGATTGATTGATTGATTGATTGATTGATTGATTGATTGATTGATTGATTGATTGATTGATTGATTGATTGGATTGATTAATTGATTGATCGGTTAATTGATTATTTGATTGGGACAGTTGTCTAAAATCAAGTACTTTTTACACCATTTTAACATTGAAATGCATGTAGTTAATGAATCAAACAATTCACACACCATTTCCCGCATATTGTGTCTTTCATCCATTCGGGCTAGAAAGCAATAATCTTGAACAATAGTGAGAAGTCTATCTGGAATAATTCGTAGTTGTCAGTCTATAAAGTGATTTCGTCAAGTGAGAGGTATAGATACCCCTTTTCCTTTGTTTTAACTCACATTTTTGCCTATTTTCTTCTTTTCATTTCGTTTTCTAACATTATATAAAGGCACACACCAATTCAAACAGCTAGCTTTTCGGATCTTATCTTCCATCTCATTTGACTTCCCCATTTTCAATACTATATATCAGTGGCGTAGCCAAGGGGGGCGATGGGGGCGGTCACCCCCCTAAGATCCAAACCAAAAAAAAAACGTGATGTGAAGCCGCCGCCTTCATTTTCTTGATTTTCTTCAATTAGATTATGTAAATTCGTGCTTATCAAATCCGTTCTTTTCTTCTAGCAGTTATTTTTTTTCTTCGCACGCAAACATATGATATTTTCAAATTTTCGGCGCGCTTCGCGCGGTAACATATGCTATTTTTACAAATTTTCGGGCACACATTTTTTTTGATAATCCACCCTATCAAAAGCTAGATCCTTCATCGAAAATATGTTATATATTTATTTAAGTTCAAAAAAGGTGTGGGCAGAGGTTCGGAGTTCTCATCCGCACACCCCCGTCTGACTCTAATATGAGTATTCCCCCGGAGAGCCCCCCCCCAAAAAAAAAACCCAAAAAACAAAAACAAAACAAAAACAAAAACAAAACAAATCGGACAAAAAATATTTTATAATGACAATATTAATAGATAAACTGAAGCGATTTAGCTAACACTTGAACTACTTCGCTCCCTCTCAAGTATGACTTCCCAATTACAGTTTGGGACGGCTTCTTCAACATCGTTTTGAAAAAAACGACGACCCGTCATAATATTCTTAAAACATACCTTTCAAATATGTTTTTATCATTCCTAGAATCATTTATTTTCCATGTGTATTTTCATAAGATCGGGTATCCCCCACCCACACCCTCCCCCGCTGGGTTGCTTCGGTCCCTCACAAGTATGACTACCCAATTTCTAATCTTGATAAAATATACCAACGAAATATGTATTTACCATGCTATGCGTATCTTCAAAAAGTTCCTATACCGTGGGAGGGGATATCCCCCTCCCACACCCTTCCCCGCTCGCCTGCTTCGCTCCCTCGCAAGTATGTCTTCACCCAATTGCAGTTTTTCAAGGCTTCCTGCACATCTGTTTGAAAACCTGACAATCCATAATAATCTTCGTAAAATATTCATTTAAATATGTATTTGCTCTGCCTAGAATCACGTCTTTTATTTGCGTATTTTGAAAATTTTTCCTAACGTGGGAGAGGGTATCTCTCCCAAACCCTCCCACGCTCGGTTGCTTCACTCCCTCGCAAGCTTAACTACCCAATCCCTAATCTTTATGTAGTTACCATGTCTTGAAAACTGTCTTTTCTATACGTATTTTCAAAAAAGTTCCTAGCATGGGAGGGGGTATCCCCTCTTCCACACCCTCCCCACTCGGTCGCTTTGCTCTCTCGCAAGTATGACTACCCACTTATATTTTTTCACTTACTTCTTGTACATCTTTTTTCTAACCTTTTTATACCTTTTTATATTTTTTCACTTACTTCTTGTACATCTTTTTTTTTTAACCTGACTACCATCCCTAATAACCTTTATAGAATAAACCTTTAAAATAATTACCATGCCTAGAATCACGTCTTTTCTATGTGTATTTTCAACACAGTAGTTTTCACATACGGTAATCTTTAAAAAAAAAAACCCTAATAATATTCATTGAATATACCTTTGAAATATTAATTTACCATGCCCAGAAATCACGTCTTTTCTATGCGTATTTTCAAAAAGTTCCTACCGTGGGACGGGGGGTATCCCCCCTCCCACTCCCTCCCCCCGCTCGGTCGCTTCACTCCCTCGCACGTTTCCGTCAAGCCCCCCAGTAGCCCCCCTAAAATTTCCGCTCTATAGAACCGCGCCGGAGCCAGTATATATTTTTACATGGCCATGTTGTTAGAATTGTTAATCTTAACCCCCCCCCCTAAAAAAAAAAAACACCAACAAATATATACTAGAAAACAGGAACATACAATTGATAATTCTAAGGTAGAGTACAGTTTGTAAACCTCTTCTTATTGTTCAAACACGGGTTTTCATGCTATTTCTGTTTGACTGCTTGGCAGACGGTGCACATGATATTTATATAGATTAGATAAGATTAAGAATCTATACTTATTTTACTTAAATGATATCCTTGTTGGTTTTTTTTCCTGTTGAAATATCTACAGCAATATACTACCTTATCTTAATCAGTATGACTGTTTTAAGTCGAGAAAACATGCCAAAAACATGCACCAAATTGCACGATTAAGGTCACCAAAATGCAGAAAGCTCTCACCGTGGGAGGGGGACCACCCCTACCCCCCCCCCTCCGCTCGCTCCGCTCGCTCGGGCTCGGTCGCTTCGCTCACTCGCATATTCCGCCCCCCCCTAAGATCAAATCCTGGCTACGCCACTGCTATATATCCCTATTCTTGGCAAACTAACTTTGTTGTTATGCAATGTCAATACATACGTTTATATGCATGGTGCTATCTCAAAATATTAAATTGTGTTTTTTAGTACATTATTTTAGTTTCAGTTTATTGTTTTCTTCAACCTTTTTACAGTATACAGTGTAACAAAGTCACATTTTTTTGCAATACATGTATATACAAAAGAACATTATTCATTTTTTCAAACTATTTACAAGTGATGTAATATATATACATTAATAACAATAATTAATTAACTTATTTAGCATAGTGAACAATTGATGAATTATTCTACATTGCAAACTCTATAAATGATGTGATATCCTTTTGGGGGCATTTTTACATATATATTTTTCAACTAAACGAAAAGGAGGAAATACTATAACTACATTGGATCTCGAATCAAATTAATACATAAGTGTGTTTAACAAATTATCTGTGTCAACTGGTCTGTCGTCGTATGTACAGCGACACTAAAATTAATGTTGTTGATGACATAAGAATTCAAGGAAATTCACTCAAATTACACAAATAATAGTAAACGAATCCACATAAATGTTTTGGTTTTGGTAAAATGAGTGTTTCATGGATTGTAAACGTCATAAGTATACTTTCTCTTTCTTTAACTGTAAACCGATGTGGCTACTGTGCAATCATGACTACCCTCACTGAACATTCAATTTGCTTAAAGACGCTATATAACACTGCGGAAGACTGGTTTAAAAAATTGTCAAACTTTGCTATCTGACATATCTGGCAGTGTTGGAATGGACAAATAAACACCCTAGAACACAAAGGTTCGGGCAGTTAT
The DNA here is from genome assembly GCA_001188425.1 of Eucidaris tribuloides. Classification (NCBI taxonomy): domain Eukaryota; kingdom Metazoa; phylum Echinodermata; class Echinoidea; order Cidaroida; family Cidaridae; genus Eucidaris; species Eucidaris tribuloides. The sequence goes on along the minus strand of JZLH01S0636235.1, from coordinate 1,652 downwards.
GCTGTCACTTGCACATTTTGTGCAGATACAAATTGGCACATTAATTTAATCTCAGCCGATAGGAAATTCTGCAACACGGCAGTCTATGGGGGAAAGCTGGAATGGTCTCTCAATGATTTTCACTTTTTAAAGCACTTAATGATCGTTATGAACAACAATTTTTTCAGGGCTTCATTTTTAGACTGTATCAGAGACGCTGGTAGCATGGGGAATCATGTAGCTCAGATTTTTTTTTAAATTGGAAACGTTGTTATACGATGCCTTTAATGTACAATTTTAAATCCTTTCTCTGATGCAATGTTTCCACTTTCGAATAGAAACAATAAAATCGTAGAAATTTAAAATGCTTGAACTATAATTGTTATTATCACTGATTCATTGTACAATAATTTTAACGCTTTCTGTGGTTTCTTTGTTAAAGGTTAACTCCGACATTTTACACCTTAAACCTTGTAAAACAATCGGCATGTGATGTAGGACAAGTGGATTTTGCTTGATTGCTTGATTGCAAAAACAAAATCATCGTATCCCAGAATTGACACCGTCACAATGAAATAAAATAAATTGTGTTGAAAACTATGGTCTTTGGCTTTATGAAAATACAGAAAATAATTAGCTGGAAGAATGAATTTCATATATTCAATATTGGATCATCCCTAAATGACTCACCACTTCAGCGTCACAACCAGCTGGCTATGTTTCATGTCATGGGTTTCCGAGAGGTCTGGCGACCCGGGAGTTTCGGCGTGCTGCTCGCCCTCTGATCGGTGTTCGACCGTCTGTGAAGCTCGCTGCATGGATGGGGACGTCGACGCCGCAGCCGGGCTCTCCGGATCAATTTGCTCATTGTTTTCTTCCGTCATTTATCCGAATTATGTTTCATAACAACCTAATTTTATCATAAAAGATATTCAGATCAACCAGGTTGAGGTATTATTACATAGGAGTTTTCTGGCTATGTTTGCTGTTTGTGTAATTTTTGTTGTCATCAAGTTGCAAAAGACCAATCGCGTGTTTCTTCATATTAAAGCCAAAGTAAAGTTTTATCCGAACAGTCGTAATTTTTATGAATCTTTCACAAAGTTCGGTATTGCCACGAAGGACATCAGAAAACAACATCAAACCTGATAATTGTTTATAATGATAAGTTGTGATTTTTAGATTATCAGGGAGTAGATGTACATTTCCTACAACAAAAAAGTCGAGGGTCCCAGACTTTAAAATTTTGTTAGGCTATCAATCTTTAATGTGACTTTTAGTACATTGATAGGTGATACAGATTTTATCTCCACACACAAAATACGAAAATTTCATTTTCTTCATTACCAAAACTATACAGTACCTTCAAATGTCTTTTTACGATTTAGTTGTTCAGTTTAAAAACACAACATTCTATATCAGAGTTCTCCTGTTGCACCTTGGAGAGAGAAGCTATTAAAATTCAAACTTTAGCACGGGTTTTTTTTTTAGATAAAAATGATAAGAAGCCGTATAGGTATGGAAATGAACCCCTCATGTTTATTTTTATACAGAAAGAACGAATGGCGAATTAATAGGCCAATTCATTTTACGTGATATCTGCGAAACGAAAGAAAACTTTACTGTTATTGTACCTTTCCCCCTGGAGATTGACATAAGAACGACTAGAATGG
>JZLH01S0636231.1:3367-15487 GCA_001188425.1 Eucidaris tribuloides | reverse complement strand
GCCACAGATTTGAGGCCATGTAGTGCGTGTTAACTCTATGGGCAGAAACTTATGAATGCTGCCTGAATAATCAGACTAGTCATTAAGGATGTCTCCTATATAGAGCGATTCGAGGCCGAAGGCCTGCGAATCGCTAGGGAGCGCGTTTGAGAGCTCAGGAGTGCAAAAATCGGGTTCGTCGTCAAAAATTAATTTGTACCTACAGAAATCTGTAGTGTTGTTTTTAAAAGAACTGATAACTCTCCCTTTATTTCGTATTAAACAAAAAAAAAAAGGAAAATTCCAAGATAATCGGAACCTATTCAGAACGATAGGGAACGATCGGAGATCGATGGCTATCGTAATTGACGATAGCGACGCGAGATCAGTATACAACAGGATCAGAACGCGCTGCGGCGCGCGGGGCCTTCTTATTGCATTACAGTGTACGTGGCGAACGGGGAGTGGCGGCTGCGCCGTAAAGAATCCCTGACTTACGCCATTTTTTGTAAAGTTTATAATTACGGTTTCCTCGTGAGCCAGGTGCCACTCGTAGTAGGAGTTTCGGCAACAAAACCCGTACTGACCCAGTATCGTTAGCAAGGGCATCTAGGCCGATTGTCAGGAAACTGCGGACGCTAATAAAGGTTCATAACCCTGCAAATAATAGATTCTGATGTCTTTTAGTTTTTTTTTTATGAATTTATGAAAATGTCGGGGGGGGGGGGGTGGGAGGACCCACCAGATTTTTGACCATATTTTTACATTATTATACTTATAGCATCCAAAGGGTTAATAAGGTGTTAAGGTTATGAGTTATAACTCATCGGTTTCAGATGAGGTTAAAACTGGATAACATTAACGCCTTATTAACCTTTGGATACTATAAATGTAAAAATACTGGTTCAAAAATTCTTTCAAATAACAAAAAATCCCCAATAACTAAACTTGGGCTTTAAATGCTTACTTTAAATCTGAAATTAAAAAAAAAAAAAATGATGAACATTATGAAGTTTCTTATCACATCATAAATGAACGAGAATGAGTGACTTGATCATGATAATATTCCTTGTGAGTGACCATAATATTTTTTTAGAACGTGTATAATCATGCCACAAGCCAGTTCCATGTCTAAAATGTTTAATGAACACTTTCCAAATCCAAGATTTCATAACAACAAATAGCCATTGGTTTGGTGCAGTAACCTTGTGTTTGATGCTTTATTTTATCATCTTCCAAATTCATAATCGCATTAAAGACATTTTATTCCTGTAAATAATCACCATATCAATATTATAGCGAACATTAAAATCACGTCAATTGCATCGCGTTTCACTATAACACGAAATTCTTCGAGTAATTATTCACTTCCGCTTGAATACGAACTAACACGGAAATTGCGTATATGGACTACGCCCGCTGTCTCTGTACAATCCCTACGGACGTTTCGACCCGCACGGTCACATCAAAACATCAACAAGAAAATTCATTTTCCGGGTACTTCGTTTCATAAATATCATTGACAGTCAAATATAATGACAGAAAAAGTAACGTATCATGGTCAAATACTTACGGTGCTTATGAGTTTAGTAGTAAAATTCTCTCCGAAATAAAGTCTCGAAAATCTTCACTTTGACGTAACTTCTGAACTACAAACTCCGATTCTGAAGCAGGTTTTCAGCTTCGTGCAATGCATTTTTTCCCCTGTCCTACACGCACGCAAGCGCGAAGCAACAAGGCCGAAACCACCACCGGCGCCGGCCGAAAGGGCCGAACGTTGATTCCGAGCAGACGCGACAGACGCAAAATGCGCGAAAGCAAGCCGGGGCCGGCGGCGAAAGTGACTGGTTCGCACATTAAGTCATCGCGCGAGGGTCAAACGCGGGGTGAGGAGTGTCAGCGCCCGAGTAAAAGGAAAAAATAAAGACGGGGTGAGTGGAGGGCAGACGGACATGGGCAGAAAGCCTGAAGTGAGCTACACGTTTCACAGCAGAGAAGACCAGGCGGACAATTGAGGCGGGAAGGCACAAGAAACTGTGACAATGGGAGCGGACAAAAAACGGGACGTGGGCAGGAGCACACAGTGCAGCGGGGGGCGGCAACGGAGGGAGTACGGAAGGGAACGCCCGAGTAAGAAGAGCAGGCGAAAAAAGCAGCAAAGCAGGGGATGGAGGCCACGACCCGACACCGGAAGAATTTCAGCGGATCAGGGGGGGCGCGGGCTGCGACGGGGTGGACACATGAAGTGGGCGCAGGGCGCAAGGCGGGGGGAGCGACGACGACGGCGACCAGAACGAAGGTAGAAGAAACGTACGGGAGGGACCCCGCGGACGGACGAGACCGGCGTGAAACCGCGGAGGAAGCCGGAGGCCAGGCCGGGCAAAGAGAGACCGGTAGGCCACCAACAGGGAGGAAAGGGGTCCGAGGCGGCGGAAGTGGGTGCGGGGAAGGGCTACGCGGACGAGCGCGATGGGCAGCGGTGTCCGAGTTCAATAATAAACAAAACCAACCCCGAAGGCTAGGGGAAAGCGCGCGCGGCCAGAAACGTAAAAAAAAGGATGGTCCCGGGCGGGCGGGGACCGGGGACCGGGAGAAGGAGGAAACAGTACGGCAGAAAACGGCACGAAAATGAGAGGCGAGGCTATCAGACGCCGGACCCAAAAGATTGGGCGCCACAAAAGAAACACCGTGCCGGCGGGGGGAAAGACCGGGCACGCGGATAGGAAACAAGACGACGCCGGGCGACCGGGCGGAATGCGCCAAAAAAGTTTCGCGCGGGCCGGCGACAGACAGGACACGGGCAGACGACGGAGACGTAAAGGGAAGGACTACCGGGCGGGCAGTAGGAGGGCCTACAGGGAAAAACGAGTCAAAGCGAAGGGACAGGACGGACGAGACAGGCAATGAGAGGGGCCCAACGGCACGACAACACGGGAGAGACGGGCGGCGGTGCAGCAGGGAAGACGGGCAGGGGGTTGGGGCAGCGGGCAAGGGGACGGGGGGGGCGGCAGGGCGCAACCGAAGACAGGGAACAGAGCAACTCAGTGAGCAGGCAGAGCGTAGGAGGGCCAGGGAGCAAGGCAAAGGCAGGCAGAGTGACGGGGAAGCCGCCACGACCAGCTACGAGAAAACAGGAGCTGAGCTAGGCCAGCCACGGACAGACGGACCGAGTCGGGGAGACGCGACAACGGGCGAAGCGCGGCGACACAAAGAAGCGAGAAGCGGAGGGGGGCGGGGCAGGGCGGCGGGCGACGGGGGATAGGCGAGGGGAGGGACGGGGCTGGCAGAAGGAAGGAGAGGCGGAGCAAGAACACTGATGAACGGCGCCAGGACCAGGCGGGGAAAGAGACGAAGGACGGCGGGACAGGGACCAGGGGGACACGGTGGGAGGAGGACGGAGAGGGGCGCCAAAAACGGGGGAGGCGGGAAACGCGGGAGACTGGAGGACGGAGGAGATCGATGGCGGGAACTGAGAAGGAATGAAGGAAAGGGGGGCGCCGGAAGGGGGAGGGAACGACAGACGCGGGAGAGGCGGCAGCGTCAGGCGCCGGGACAGGAGGGGTGGCGTGAGAGTGAACGGCGTGAAGGACGGAACACAAACCACACGCCCTGGACAGAGGCCCCAAAAAGGGCCCAGGGCGCCCAAGGGGAGCGGGACGGGGGAAGAGGCGGCAACACGGCGCGGCGCATGGCGCCGTGGCCCGCCGCCCGGGACAACAAAACCAGCGGGAAACGGGCGGCAGTGCGGTGGCGGCCCTGCGGGCGGCGGCGAACACACGCCGCAGCGGGCGGCGCGGACGACGCCGGAGCAGCAGCCCCACGCCCGCGACGGAGACACGAGCGACACCAGCCCGACGGGACATGGCACGGCGAAAGGGCGGTGGGCTAGCAGCAGGGGTCCTGGAAGCGAGGAGCGGGCGGCCAAGCGGAAGGCGGGGGTGAGACGCGCAAGACCAAAGGGACCGGCCCCGCGATGACGGGCGGCAAGACCGCGGGGGGGAGACGGCCGGCGCGACAACGGCCAGACGGGGAACCACCGGGGCGGAGGCGGACACGGCACAAAGCGGGGGGGGAACTGAAGAGGGAGTGGAGCGGTGGCCGGCAGACGGGCAAAGGCAGGGACAAAAACGAGGAAACCAGAGGTGCAAACAACAAACGGAAGAGGGAAAACGCAGGACAAAAAGAGAGACAGGCAAGGGAGACGGTCCCGACGAGAAGGAGCGGGAAGGGGCAACAAAGGAGGGCCCGAAACCGACCAGCGAGGCGGAAGGGGCCGAAGCAAGACGGACAAACCAGACAGACAGGGGACACGGGACGGGACAAGGGCAGCCAGAAGGGAGACCAAAGGGTAGCGAAACGAAAACAAGAGACGGAGGAACGGGAGCGCCAAGCAGCGGCCAGGGAGACGACACCGGGCGAACGGGGAAGGGTGAAAAAGCCGAAAAAAAAAGAAAAAAAAAGGACGGCCCGCCCGGCCCCGACGGGCAGGCAGACAGGCCCGACAGGCGACAGAAAAAAAAACCCGACTACAGGCGACGCACACGGAACGGGCGCAAGAGGGCAGCGGCCAGAGGGCGGCCAAGCAGGGGCGCCCCGGCCAGGAACGAGGGAAACAAAAGGCATGGACGGAACAAAAACGGGCCAACAGAGGGACCAGGGAGCGCTGGAACGGGGGCAGGGGCCAGACAAATGGACAGAAAAAGAGAAAGCCAAAAACCTGAAAGCCCAGCGGGGGAGGGCAGCGGCTGGAGATCGCAAAAGAACGAGAGGGGAGAAGAGCGACGGCAAAGCGCCAACAGGTACCCAAGAGGGCCAGTGGGAAACGGGAGAGCGGCAGAGGAGGCAAGGAGGACAACGGGACGGGCGACAGGGAGCACAGGAGGCGCCCGGCGGCTCACACAGAACAACACAAGGGGCGGGCGCGAGCGCAGGGGCAGCCGGGGACGGGGGGAGGGCAGCGGGGCCGGGGGAGGCTAAAGAGGAGACAGACAGCAGCAGGGGGAAGACCAAGGAAGGGGGCGAGGGAGGCAAGCCGAGGGCCGACAGGGACAGGCGAGAGGGCCGCCAGGGGGAATGGGCAAGAGCGGGCCAGCACCCCGGCACACACAAAAAGAGGGCAGGCGAAGACGGCAGAGGTGGGCCACACACAACAAATGCGGAACAGGCGACATCGGGGAGGGCACCCGCGCACGACAACAGCAGACCGGCTCCCACAAACAGCCGACGAGGGCCCAGGGCCAGTGAGGAAACGAGGGAGGACACGCGAGAGGCAGCCCGGACGCGGCCCGAAACAAGAAACAAAAAGGGGACAGAAGCACAAAAGGAAAGGAGAAGGGCGAAGGAAGAAAAGAGGTGAAACAGACGAAAATCAAAGAGGGCTGCGGCGGAAAACAAGGCCAAGAAAACAGACCGGGGCCGGCCGGCACGGACCGACGAAGGCGAAACGCGCCAGGCCATGAACAAGGGGGGCCAGGGCGATGAAAAGCACTGCCAGCCGAACCAAGGCATGGGCAGGGAGGGGCAGGCAGGGGCGAGGCGGAGGAGAAGCGACGGGGGCGGGGGGCAAGGCCCACCGCGAGGAACGGCGAAGAAGAATCATATTAACGGCCCGGCGAAAAAGCGGACGGGGGGGCCAGGCCGAGGCCAACAGGACCGGAGAAAGCGGGCACAACGCAAAACAGAAAGCAAAAGCGACCGAGAGCACAAGGAGGAGAGGAAATGAGAACAGCGGAAGGGGCCGGCGCAGAGTAGCAAAAAGGGGAGGCCAGGACCGGCACGGGGACGGGGACAAAAGGGGGAAGAGGGAGAGGGGCACCCGAGCGGAGGGGGCGAGGGGGAGTGCCGGTCAGAAGAGGGCGCACGACGGGAGCAGGGGAACGGGGCGGACGGGACAGCGCGCACAGAGAGGCGGAGGGGCCAGGGCAGGGCAAGGAGGGCCGCCACCACAGGGCAAAGCAAGGGGGGACGGGGCGGCCCGAGGGGAAGACGAAACGGGAGACAGGGAGGGGGGGCAAGGAAGGAGGTGCCCCCCGGAGCAGGAGCAGCGGGGAGGACAGAGGAGAAGGCAAAGGGAAGGCCGGGGCGAAAGGGGACAGGCCCCAGGGCGGGGCCCCCGTAGGGGGGAGACGGGCAAGGGACAGCCAGGGAGGAGGAAAGGCCAAGCGCGGCACCCGGACAGGAACGGGGCCCGCGGGGAAGCAGGCAGAACAACGAGCAGAAACATAGGAAGGAAAGCCGGGGGCAAAAGCCACCAAAGGCAAGAAGAGAGCCCCGAGGAGGAGGGCAAAGGGGGAAAGGGGGACGGGCACAGGCCCGAGCAGCCGCCCCAGAGAGCAGGAAGAGACAGGCCAGGAAGTGCCAGGGAGGCGCCGGCAGGAGAAGGGAAGGGGTGGGCAGCAAAGCAGGGAAGGAAGAAGGGGCGAGAAGAGAGGAAAGGCCAACAGCCCCGGAAAAGCAGGGGCAAAGGGCGGAGAAAACGGCCTATGTTGTATGTGTATAGATTTTATGTAGCACAGGACAGAGGGCGCGAGTTCGGCCCGCGCCACGGGATTTATGTTTTTTTTTATCTGTTATTTCAACGCGCACAAAGGTGAAAGGGAAACGGGCAGAACGCGGCGCAGGCGGGGGGAGGGGCGCCAGACGGCAGGAAGAGGGGGCGCGCAGGGCGGGGCCCGGAGGAAAACCAACGGGCAGGGCAAGCCGGGGAACCGGGCCGGGAAGTGAGAGGCCGAAAGAAAACGCAGAACAGGGAAGACAGGAGAAACAAGAGAAAGAAAAGACTGCGGAAAGGGGAAAACGGAAAACAAAGTGGCCGCCGGGAACGTGCGGGAAGAGCCGAAGGACAAAGCAGGGAAGCCGGAGGCCCAGGAAGGCTGGCAAGGGGCAACGGCCCAGGGGGCGGCCCAGTGGTCAGGCAGAATGCGGCGAGAAAGGCAACGCCCCGCGCAGTGGGACACAGGGTGGAAGGGAGGGGTGCGCAGGGAGCAAAGACAAGGGCCCCGGGCCGGGCAGAATGCAGCGAAAAGGGGCTGGCACCGGGCGGAAAGAAGTACCCTTTTTAATTACATTGCAGTATTGTTCTTGATAGAGTCATTGGGAAATTGTGCAGTCATCACACAATCCCCCCCCCCCCCGCCTCACCCATGTAAACAAAAAATATTAATGCTTTTACTCCTAGTAAGTCTGTCACTTCAGTTTCTTTTAATGTTATTTTCTACTCTCACAATTAAAAAAAAGTCTATTCACAGGCAGGTTAAAAATGTGGGAAATGTTAGAAAATAGATTTTAGACAGGAACAAAGGGTTTCAGTTTGAAAGATTGAATGAAGAAATAAAACAGTAAAAAAAAAAACAGCATCATAAATGGTACCTGGTGAAACGCTGCTGCCTTGTGATGACGACGGGATTTCAGGATCAGGAGGTGGAGCACCATCCTCACTCGTTCCACTTTCAGGAAAGCGTGTGTGACTCTGAGGAGATTCCTGACAGTCCATGACTTTGACTGAAAATTAAGCAAAGCAAGTGAAAAGTTGGAGTTAAATTGTGACAAAACTCATATACCATAAAAAAAATATACAAGCATATTCAAGATTAAAAATGTTGTAATAGCAAATAGATTTTTTGATGGGATAAAGAGATGATAAAAGATTGACTGAGGAAATAAAACATCATTTACAAAATTCAATTAAAAAAATTAACAGCATCATAAATGGTACCTGTTGGAATACGGCTGCCTTGTGATGACGACGGGATTTCAGGATCAGGAGGTGGAGCACCATCCTCACTCGTTCCACTTTCAGGAAAGCGTGTGTGACTCTGAGGAGATTCCTGACAGTCCATGACTTCGACTGAAAATTCAGCAAAGCAAGTGAAAAAGTTCGAGTTAAATAGTGACAAAACTCTTACCATAATTTTTTTTATACAAGCCCATTCAAGGTAAAAAATGTTTGAAATAGAAAATAAACTTTTAGATGGGATGAAGAGATTAAAACGTAATACCATTTTATTTACATTTATACCACATTTCTGCCCTGAAATCTGAATTATGTATATGTTTCATTGCCTTTCTTTGTGTACTGCATGTTACTATAGTTTTGTTGTAAATGATTATAGTAGCACATGTATTTATGTAAAGCGCCATGCGCATCTTCTTTTGGTGGAATGTGCATTATACAAGAATTCAGCATTATTATTGTCATCATCATTATTATTTTTATTATTATTATTACTATTAAAGATTGACTGAAGAAATAAATCATCATTTACAAACTTTAAATCAAAAAATAAACATCATCATAAATGGTACCTGATGGAATGTGGCTGCCTTGTGATGATGACGGGATTTCAGGTGGAGCACCATCCTCACTCGTTCCACTTTCAGGAAAGCGTATGCGACTCTGAGGAGATTCCAGACGGTCCATGACTTTGACTGAAAATTAAGCACAGCATGTGAAAAGTTGGAGTTAAATAGTGACAAAACTTGTTCACCATCAAAAAAAAAAAATAAATAAAATTATACAAGCCTATCCAAGGTTAAAAATGTTTGAAATAGAAAATATTTTTTTTTGTTGTTTTTGCCTATTGTAGCACATGTATTTATGTTAAACGCCATGAGCATCTTCTTTTGGTGGAATGTGCACTATATAAGAATTCACCATCATTATTATCATTATTAAAAGAGTGACTGAGGAAATAAAACATCATTTCCAAAATTTAATTTAAAAAATAAACATCATAAATGGTACCTGATGGAATGCCACTGCCTTGGGATGACGACGGGATATCAGGTGGTAGAGCAGCATCTGCACTTGTTCCACTTTCAGGAAAGCGCGTAGGACTCTCAGGAGATTCCCGACAGTCCATGACTTTGACTGAAAATTAAGCAAAGCAAGTGAAAAGTTGGAGTTAGATAGTGACAAAACTCTCATACCATCAAAATAAAAAGTAAATGAAATTATACAAGCCTATCCAAGGTTAAAAATTTTTGAAATAGAAAATTTATTTTTTAGATGGGATAAAGAGATTAAAAGAACTGAGGAAATAAAACATTTACAAAATTTAATTAAAAATAAACAGCATCATAAATGGTACCTGGTGAAACGCTGCTGCCTTGGGATGACAACGGGATTTCAGGATCAGGAGGTGGAGCACCATCCTCACTCGTTCCACTTTCAGGAAAGCGTGTGTGACTCTGAGGAGATTCCCGACAGTCCATGACTTCGACTGAAAATTGAGCAAAGCAAGTGAAAAGTTGGAGTTAGATAATGACAAAACTCTTATACCATCAAAATAAAAAGTAAATAAAATTATACAAACCTATCCAAAGTTAAAAATGTTTGAAATTGAAAATTCATTTTTTTGATGGGATAAAGAGATTAAAAGAACTGAGGAAATAAAACATCATTTACAAAATTCAATTAAAATAATAAACAGCATCATAAATGGTACCTGGTGAAACGCTGCTGCCTTGGGATGACGACGGGATTTCAGGATCAGGAGGTGGAGCACCATCCTCACTCATTCCACCTTCAGGAGAGCGTGTGTGACTCCGAGGAGATTCCCGACAGTCCATGACTTCGACTGAAAATTAAGCAAAGAAGTGAAACAGTCGAGATAAAAAATGACATAACTCATACAGTCGAAAAAAAATCAGGTCTATTCAAGTTGAAAGCCCTAGTTTAGTTTTGGGGATTTTTTGTTATTTGAAAGCTTTATGCCCCAAAGTCATAACCCTGCAATAATAGATTCTGAATGTCTTTAGTTTTTTTTTAATTGAATTTATGAAAATGTTCGGGGGGGGGGGGGGGTGGGAGGACCCACCAGATTTTTGACCATATTTTTACATTATTTATACTTATAGCATCCAAAGGGTTAATAAGGTGTTAAGGTTATGAGTTATAACTCATCGGTTTCAGATGAGGTTAAACTGGGATAACATTAACGCCTTATTAACCCTTTGGATACTATAAATGTAAAAATATGGTCAAAAATCTCTTTCAAATAACAAAAAATCCCCAAAACTAAACTTGGGCTTTAAATGTACTTTAAATCTGAAAATTAAAAAAAAAAAAAATGAATGAACATTATGAAGTTTCTTATCACATCATAATGAACGAGAATGAGTGACTTGATCATGATAATATTCCTTGTGAGTGACCATAATATTTTTTAGAACGTGTATAATCATGCCACAAGCCAGTTCCATGTCTAAAATGTTTAATGAACACTTTCCAAATCCAAGTTTCATAACAACAAATAGCCATTTGGTTTGGTGCAGTAACCTTGTGTTTGATGCTTTATTTTATCATCTTCCAAATTCATAATCGCATTAAAGACATTTTATTCCTGTAAATAATCACCATATCAATATTATAGCGAACATTAAAATCACGTCAATTGCATCGCGTTTCACTATAACACGAAATTCTTCGCGTAATTATTCACTTCCGCTTGAATACGAACTAACACGGAAATTGGTATATGGGACTACGCCCGTGTCTCTGTACAATCCCTACGGACGTTTCGACCCGCACGGTCACACAAAACATCAACAAGAAAATTCATTTTCCGGGGTACTTCGTTTCATAAATATCATTGACAGTCAAATATAATGACAGAAAAGTAACGTATCATGTCAAATACTTACGGTGCTTATGAGTTTGTAGTAAAATTCTCTCCGAAATAAGTCTCGAAAATCTTACTTTGACGTAACTTCTGAACTACAACTCCGATTCTGAAGCAGTTTTCAGCTTCGTGCAATGCATTTTTTCCCCTTCCTATTCACGCCGAAGTCGTAGCGAACAATGCCGAAACCACCACCGGCGCCGGCCGAAAGGGCCGAACGTTGATTCCGAGCAGACCGCGAGCAGATCGCAAATCGCGAATAGCGCGGTGCCGCTGTGCGAAAGTGACTTTCGCATCACTTCCGCGAGGTTTTTCAAACGGCGGTTGAGGATTTCAGCGCCGATAAAATGAAAAATACTTGGTCATTTTAGGTGATACGGACATGTTCAGAAAGCTTAATTATCACACTTTTCACAGATAGAATACCATGCTGACAATTTATTTCTGTGATTGACAAGAAACTTTTACAATGGGAGGTACAAAACTTGGACTGTGAGTGAGCACACATTTCATCGTGTGGTCAACGGATGTGATTACGTAATGGAACTCCCTATTAAAAAAATATTATGGTGACCTGTCACCACGATACCCGATAAAGTTGCATATCTTATAAACACAAAATAGAAAAAAAATACTTTGGGTGTAAAATATAAATATTCAAACTGTTTCAGCATGTGACGGACATACAAATTTTTAATTTTTGGAGACACTTCACTTTCTTATTTTACACACCAATTACATTATTTTGCACTTTCCTTACCTTTGGGGTGTGCGACTTTATCAGGGTATCGGGTCACTATATATTTATGTTTGGCTAGCTAGGCATGTACATTCAAACGGTGTAATCTAGCTGTTTTTCTCTGCCTTTCACTTTTAACAACCAAGTTATACCTCCTGCAACAGAAATCAAATTTGCTACAAGAATTATGTTTCTGCAGTACTTTGTTATTATCTGCAGATAAGTCATCATACACACAAGCAGAAATCTGTGATTTAGGCTACAGTATACAATCATTGTTGTTGGAGATATTTCACTTTTTTGCTGTGACCCTTGTGACACATCACTGTTGAAGATTTCTGACCTTACTGGACTTGACTGAATTTTTGTAACAAAGTACTGTCCCATTTATGCCAGATTTTCTAGACTTGTGAGTTAGCAAAGTAAGTAATTAAGAAAAAGATTAATTATAAATAATTGACTTTCCTCAAATGTTAATTTGAAGTAGAAAAAGAAGAAAACATGAATTTTGTGCGCTGATATTTAAATGTTGCATGCTTCAATTCCTTTGCTTTTAAAAGATGTTACCACAAATTTATATGTTATTAATGTAAGGTTCAAAATTCAGCTCATTTTATTTGATAAATTATGAGCAATGGTTCAACATTTATTTCCAAATTCAAGTTGTGTAGCGTGGTCACACTCCTGTTTTAAACTAAAAGTCACATTTCATTTGACGAATTATTGAAAGAAATTTTGAGGGAGGACGAAACTTGAACTTATTATTACCTAATGTTTGAA
>JZLH01S0636229.1:56462-68916 GCA_001188425.1 Eucidaris tribuloides | reverse complement strand
GTTGTTGTTGTGAGAGAGATAATTCCTTACTGTTAAGGAACCTATTTTGACGCTCTGCCGACACATTTTTTTTTCTTTTTATGTAAGGGCGAGTCAAACAATTATTAAAAACCGCTCCGTCGGACCAAATTAGAAGCACTTCTGCAGTCCAAAATTTGCCAAGTATGACGAACTTCTACCTGTTTAAGGAACCTATTTTGACGCTCTGCCGACACATTTTGTTTCTTTATTTATTAGTAATGGGCAGTCAATAATTATTAAAAAACCGCCTTCTGCTCTATCAAATAGGCACTCTGCAGGGTCCAAAATTTGCAGCAAACCCGTTGCCGGGGGGGGGGGCATCGCCCCTCCAATGAAAATATTGGGGCAACATATCGATTTCCCCCTTCCCCACCCCCAATAATTTAGTAACAACTTGAAAAACTCATATATTGCAAATATGTGGTTTTAAAAGAGCATACAATTTGTCAATGTTTATGCGCGCTTGGGCGGAAAAAAACTCTGTGTATTACAATTTGGCCGCGGCCCAAGGAAAACACGCCGAAAATTTCGGGCGGAAAATTTTTCGCTTTTGTCCCCCCCTTTCAAATCCGAAACATACAGAGGACGCCCCTATGGTAGCCAGCGCGCGCAAATCCATTTTTCAAATTGGGGGGGGGACATCACAGGCGAGGCAACCTGGAAATATTGCGCTTAGTTGGGGTGGGGTTCGCAGGGCCGCCGTAGGGCCCCTGTTAGTAGAGGGCCGTGGCAAAGCCCGGCGGGGTCTAGGAGCCTATTTTGACACTCTGATGACACAATTTTTTTTAAAGTGGACAACTCAAAAATAATTATAAAACTGCTTCATTGTCCAAATTAGTAGCACTTGCGACTGTAGCCTATAGCAGGACTATTTCTAAAAACATAATGATAAGTTTTGTCGGATCAAGAGGTAAAGCCCTAAAGTTTCACGACTCTAGCCAGGGGTCAGTAGACCATTTTGTATAGAGGGAGGGCTGTCGGCCGTGGGGGGAGTTGGGATAACCCCCCTCCCACGGCCGGGGAAACTTTGAAAATACGCAGAAAAAAAGACGTGTTTCTTGGTGGTGAACACAATTTTAAACATATACTTTATTTAAAGATTATTAGGAATTGTAGACAGGTTTCAAGAGATATACAGGGAAATATATGAAAAACTAAATTAAGTAGTCAATCTTGCGGGCGAGCGGTTGATACCCCTCCCACGGAACTTTTGAAAGTGTGCATAGAAAAGACGTGTTTCTAGGCCATAGTTTAAATACATATTTCACTGGTATATTTAGCGCAAGATTATGGATTGGTATACGATCGGGAGCGAATCAATTGAGCGGGGAGGGTGGGGGAGGGGATACTCCCTCCCACTGCGAGGAACTTTTGGAAAACAACGCATCGAAAAGACGGATTCTAGGCCACTAGTTAAATACGATTTCACGGTATATTTTGTTTACAAGATTACACTCTTAAAAATGTTGGGCAACATATGCAACAATTGGTGAATAATATTTAATCCAACTCCGGGTAATTTTCAACAAACTGGTAGTTCATCAAGCACACATTATTGGTTGAAACTACCAGAATTGGATAAGTTTCAACCAATTAGTTGTGTGCAGTATGTTTGCCCAACAGTTTTAAGAGTTAGGTAATTGGTAAGTCATACTTTGCAAGGGGGCGATCAACCGAGCGGGGAAGTGTGTGGAAGGGGGCCCCGTCCTCAGCATAAGTTTTCAAATTTTTTCCTCCCCCCCCCCTCACCCCCCTCCCCCGGGGGGGGGGCCGGGGGGCGGGGGGTCGGGGGCGCGCGGGTCGGCCTCTCCCAGGTTAGAACTTGAGAAAAAGATATAGTGGTTAGTAAATACATCGTAAATACATATTTAAAGGTTTATATTTTATTGAATTGTGTAGGGATTGTAGTCGGTTTTCAAAAAAGAGTACAGAACAATTGTGAAAAACTGTAATTGTTCTTGCGAGGAGAATATTCAACCGAGAGAGGAGGGTGTGGGAGGTGGATACTCCCTTACCCACGCAGCGAACTTTTTTGAAATACGGCATCGAAAAGACGGGTTCTGGCATGGTAAATACATATTTAAAATTTTGTATATCTGATTTCTATATCAATATTCATCAAGTGGTTTGTTAGATTACTTCAGATTTATTTAATAATTTTTTAACGTAAAACTTTTTTTTTGAGAGGGGGGGGGGCGAGGGAAGGGATCACCGCCTGTGCAGAATTATATTTCGTGAATGTGGCTTGTCGAAAAAAATATAGAGGCGTTATATTTTATTACTGCCAATTTGCGCGCGGAGGCGGCGAATTTTTGATATTCTTGCATTTATGCCCCCCCCTCCCCAAAAAAAAATGAACAAATTAAAAATTACTTAACAAGTAATGCCAAGAATATGTTTAAAAAAGTAGGCGCAAAGCACTACAAACCAAATAAACGTAAACAATAATCCATTTTGCAATTGCTAGGATGTACATTGTTATTTTGCGGCGCGGAGCGCGCCCGGAAATTTTGACATTTTATACCGGGCCCAATTGAAAATATTGGTGGCATCCAATATTGGTTTGTCCCCTACCCAAACGTGACAAATTGTAAAAATTATATTGATGTTTAAAATATACAGCGTAAGCGCTACAAATTCCAAAAATTTGCGGCGCGCTTTTTGCTCGAGTCCTACATTTAATTTGCGCGGAGCGCGCCGAAATGTATGACATTAACCACGCTAAATAAATTATTGGGGCAAATATATTGCCCCCCCCAAGAAAAAAGAAGAGAAAGTGCAAGTTGGAAAATATGTTTAACGACAGTATAGCCGTGGTACTACAACTGATACAGAGGTTCATTTATTGGCGCACTTCGACGAAAAAAAAATCCTAATACATGACCTGTAATTATGTAAAGATTTGCGCGCGGATGCGACGACAAATTTTTTATATTCTTGCTTTTGCCCCCCCCCCCCAAAAAAAAAAAAATGACAACTTGAAAATTCTATATCAAAGTAATGCAGAATATGTTTAAAAAACTAGCGCAAGGCACTACAAAACCAATTTAAACTATGTACACAATATTGAAATTTGCGGCGCTTGCGCAAAAAATAGTTTATCCTATAAGTCAATTATTGCGCGGGAGCGCCGCCGAAAATTTTGACTGCTTTTACCAGGCCAATGAAATATTGTGACTATATTACGGAAAATAAATTGTAGTGTGTGAAGAAAAAAACAACACAGACTATTACATTTTGATAGTTATGCACACATGTATTCGGCGCTTGCCACGGCGAAAAATAGTTATCTGTATTGAAATTGCGCGCGGAGCGCGCCGAAAATTTGACATTTATTATTACCAGGCCATGAAAAGTATGGGGACTATTTGTTACGGGAAAGTTGAAGTAATAGTGTGTGAAGAAAAAAAACAACCACAGACTATTAAAATTTAGAAGTTATGCACACGTGTATCCTTAAATTTCGGTGGGGGGGGACATTGATGATATTGTGTCCCCACCTTCAGGATTCGTGGGGGGGGACATGCCCCGTTCCCCTAGGATTTGCGCCCCTGATTGTGTTTCCATTAATAGATTACGAAATGAATGATTCAAATCAGTTCATTAACAAATGGAATTTTCTCAATGGTGGTAGGGCTTTAGACGAGCTTCTAAACTTCTTCTGCTTCTTCTTCTTCTTCCTCTTCTCGTGTCTTCTTCTTCTTCTCTTCTTTTCTTCTTCTTCTGTTTTCTTCTCTTTTCTTTTCTTCTTCTCTGTGTTCTCTTCTTCTGTCTTTCTCTCTTTTTTCTTTTCTTCTTCTTCTTTTCTTCTTCTTCTCTTCTTTTCTTCTTCTTCTTCTTCTTCTTCTTCTTCTGACTTTCTTATCTTCTTCTTTCTTTCTCTTTCTCTTCTTCTTCTTTTTCTTTTCTTTCTTCTTCACTTCTTTTTCCTTTTGTCTTGTTTCTCTTTTATCCCCCCACACATACCTACTTCGTTAAAGTAATTCTCAAAGCAAACACATTCTGCCTGTATAAGTGAAGACCTACCCGTTCTTCTAGATTTAATTAAATACGAGTGGGAGGAGAAACCTCACCTTAACCCGGGTCGCAAAGAGAATTAATTGCTAATTCCCGGCTAATCCCCTGGAGATTTGTTAGACAAAAGTGGGAATAGTTATCCTTCATAATGCGAGAGAACACGGTAAATAGCTTGTTTACTTCGTTCTATGCTCTTTATTGTCTTCCAGTCAATATGCTATAAACATTATACAAAGGGATGAAGTACTGAACTTTGTGAATTTCATCTAAATTCATAAAGGAAACAAATCAAAATTGGTAACAACAAAATATCTTTACATATTTAACTCATTATGTACTGAGGAATGGACGATAAAGGGGAAACAAATAAATACGGACATTCCACCGTGTGAAAATTCAAACTCTACATTCAAAACGTGCACGTCCCCAAAATCTACCTAAAATGCCCAATGCTATCATACATAATAGTAATGATACTAACAACAACAACAACAACAACAACAACAACAACAACAACAACTGCTACTGCTGCTACTGCTACTGCTGCTGCTGCTGCTGCTACCAATACTGCTGCTGCTACTAATGCTGCTACTACTGCTGCTACTGCTGCTACTACTGCTGCTACTGCTGCTGCTACTGCTGCTACTACTGCTGCTGCTGCTGCTGCTGCTGCTACTGCTACTGCTGCTACTGCTGCTACTACTTTTAATGTTAATGATGATGATTATCATTATAGAAATAATAATGATAACGATTTTCAGAGCATTTAATTATCCAACAGTGACAGCGTATAATTCGTGGATCGTAATTTCAAAGAAAAAATAAAAAGTTAAGCCTTATAATACCCAAGAAACGCAGCATATTAAAACACTAAAATGCATGGATTTCATACCCATCCAATTCTTACCACTGGACCAATTCATTGGGCCTATTATAAACATTCATCCACAATGTCTTCAAGGAAAACTCGGCACTATTGTGAAAAAACAACAACAATTCATTCCCAAGGCTACTAGAAATAGCATTTTTTTATCATTAGCATGATTGGGATGACTAATTAGCAAGTGAAAACCTCAGAGAAGTGAAATAATATCGTTCTCAATACAACTGATTGAATATTTTCCCCCAGCTCCAAATTAGATTGTATTCCTACAACTCTCCCGGATCACCTGAAGAAATGGGCTGTCTTTATTTCTCTTCCCGCCTCCCCCTTTGTTCTTGTTTTTCTACCATCAATATTTTCAAGTAGATTTCCTTTTACTTTTGAAAAAGCCTCTAATCGCTCGTTGTGTGTGTGTGTGTGTGTGTGTGTGTGTGTGTGTGTGTGTGTGTGTGTGTGTGTGTGTGTGTGTGTGTGTGTGTGTGTGTGTGTTTGATTTGTCTAATTTTTGAAATGTATATCATTGTTTTGAACGGACATTTTCCCCATTTGGACCTACATTTGAATTTGAGAATATAATCTCTTATGTGCATAGTGATATCATCATTTACTATTCTAATTACGTTAATTTCGCATAACGGATGACAATGTATTCGTTTTCTCCACTACAGAACAACATGGCTTTTCGAGGAGTTCTGCCTTTCAATTTCACAGACGCGCCTAATCATGCGATGACCACTGGCTTCATACCGACATCTACCAAAGTGGAACTGGGCATCTATGAGAACCCTTACCCCGATGGTC
This sequence comes from Eucidaris tribuloides, assembly GCA_001188425.1. Taxonomy (NCBI): domain Eukaryota; kingdom Metazoa; phylum Echinodermata; class Echinoidea; order Cidaroida; family Cidaridae; genus Eucidaris; species Eucidaris tribuloides. The sequence continues at coordinate 63,194 of JZLH01S0636229.1, read as the reverse complement.
ACGTGACTAACATGATAACCCTCATCTGGACCTTCGTTATCTTGTTTACTGGTTGCCTTGGTAACATCCTGGTCATCTCAGCAGTTTGGCTTCATCGCAACCTCAGAAATATCGGTAATCAACTGATAGCAATATTTCACATATTTCACGTGAATCCCCCACTTTCCGAGAATCGGGGCAGAGTGTCACATTCAAATGACTCCCGGAGGGCCACTGTCATTACAACGTGTACACCATGCGCTTGTGAAAGAAAAACATGTAGAAAGGGTTGTTTTTCATGGTCGGGTGATGTACGCGCGTACAGTGAAAAGGGTATCAAAATCGCCAAAATCAGGGGAAAGGGTATACTTTGAACAGAAGGGTTACTTTAAAAGGGTATCTTTTCAGAATTGATATAGGGTATTCTGAGATCGACAGATAATTACTTGTTTAGGGTCCATTTTGAAAGTCCATACACGCGCATGATGTACACCTTGCAATGACCGTGCCCCTCCCCGGGAATAAACTCAATAATTAAAGGGCAGTCACATGTTGGGAGAAGTCAAAAATGCCTCAAGAAGCAAATCAGTTGAAATACATCCACTGATTAGAGCTTATATTTAGGCTTGAAAGATCTGCGTTTTAATTTGCTTACTGGGGGAGAAACAAGCATTAATTTACCAGTACTTAATTAATCTCCGGCCCTGATAACAATTGACCCCATAGAAAGCTACACTACAAATTTGACCGTTACAACATTTTCTGCTAATAGTTGTACAACAATTAATGAGGAATCCGTCGTGCGCATGGCAAAATGTCGTTAGAGCAAAAAGGTGTGCTTGGCAGAATGCCGTTAGCAAGTGTTCTAAGCAAAATGTCGTTAACATTAAATTGAATCTAACTTGACCCCCCAAAAATTATTCCATATTTCTGCCAAACATACTTATAAAAAGGACCTAAAAGATCACAATACTTTGATTTCATGTGAAATAAGCCAGTGGTTGTAACATTACAAGCAATTTACTGTTAATGACATTCTGTTTTCAGCACATGCTAACGACATTCTGCCATGAACACCTTTTTGCTCTAACGACATTCTGCCATGCGCACGACGGTATGACTATGAAATCTTTACAGCAGAAACTTAAAGAGTATAATTGTTCCTGGGAGCATTGTGTCCTAAATTGAAAACCTTTTTTTAATCTTGCCAATGTTGCCATTTCCATTTAACAATTATATTCATGTTTGGACTTCCCCAAAGAGGCACATCAAGCATGTCGGTCAAACAAAGGCATATTCACCCTGCCAGGACTGGTAGAACCATTTATATACCAGGGTGAAGATGCAAAATAAAGTCAAAAGGTTTGTTTATATCGACCAGACAGCCACAGAGGATGGAAAATGTGACACAGCAATAAGACAGAGGATTGGGATTGCGCGAACAGTGTTTATGAAAATGCAAGAAGAATTATTTAGTAGAAAGCTAGACCTTGATTTCAGATACAGAATTTGGAAATGCTACATCTGGAGTACTCTGTTGTGTGGAGCTGAAACATGGACTCTAGGCAAGGAAACGAACGAAAATTAGAAACATTTGAAATATGGTGCTTTCAGAGAATGCAAAGAATGAACTGGGTAGTAGAAAATCAGCAACAAAGAAGTCCTGAACAGAGTAGATGAAATGCAAGCTTGTATATGCTGGTCATAAGAGGAGAAGGATTGCAGAGATTGCTACTTGAAGGAATGGTAGAGGGTGAACGCGGAAGAGGTAGACAGCAAACAACTTGGTTTGATAATAATAAGAAATGGATTGGACTATAATATGAGGAGGTTAGAACAAGGGTACATGACCAAAGACGAAAGAGGGTGCATAGCCTCCAACCCCACCCCAAGGCCCCGAAGGAACGGCACTATACTTGATTGACTGGAGATGCAGATAAAGATTCTCATCCCATAACACAAAGGTGGTCACAAGATTCGAACCGGGGATCTCTAGACCATGCAACCTAGAATGGGATAGGGGCAAAGAAAAGGAGACAAGGGGTCATTCATTAAATTTTTCTCCATCAATCATTAATTTTAAAGTCTGTACTCGTTCCTTGTACCTATACTAGAAAGGTTGTTTTGATTTAATAATTTTTTTCTTTGCCTTTTCTTAAGGTGGCATGAAATAAACTCCTCAAAACAGTTTTCCAACTCAAATTTGAGCGTCGATATCTCTGTTGGTAATGTAATATAACACTTGATATTGGTATCCTTGAAAATCTTCTTCATTTGCCCCACAATGATACCTCATTTGTTATGATAATGATTCATGGAATGTGCAAGACATTTTAATATGGGGCCAAGTCAAAATTGAATAGCTGCAAAATGCGTTGTAATCGTCAACAGTTCAGTTCTCATTTATGTGGAGAGTGGGTGTGTTTCATGATATTGTGATGGCATTAAATGAAGTGTTATGTGTTGTTTTCACATTTTATTTTGAATATTAAATGTAATTTAAGTAGGTAATTTTAAATTATCATTGTGTTTGAGTTTCATTAAGATTCTTGCAAGTGTTTTCAAGGTCTCTTTCGACAAACAACACATAGCACTTCATTAAACACAATCCACTCTCTATACAAATGAATACTGAACTGTTGACGATGACAATGAATTTTGCAGGTTTTCACTTTTGACTTGGCTTGTGTGTGTGTGTGTCTGTGTTTGATTTGCTAATTTTGAAATGTATATCATTGTTTTGAACAGACATTTTCCCCATTTGGACCTACATTTGAATTTGAGAATATAATCTCTTATGTGCATAGTGATATCATCATTTACTATTCTAATTACGTTAATTTCGCATAACGGATGACAATGTATTCGTTTTCTCCACTACAGAACAACATGGCTTTTCGAGGAGTTCTGCCTTTCAATTTCACAGACGCGCCTAATCATGCGATGACCACTGGCTTCATACCGACATCTACCAAAGTGGAACTGGGCATCTATGAGAACCCTTACCCCGATGGTCACGTGACTAATATGATAACCCTCATCTGGACCTTCGTTATCTTGTTTACTGGTTGCCTTGGTAACATCCTGGTCATCTCAGCAGTATGGCTTCATCGCAACCTCAGAAATATCGGTAATCAACTGATAGCAATATTTCACATATTTCACGTGAAATCCCTCACGTTCCGAGAATCGGGGCAGAGTGTCACATTAAAAAAAAACTCACGGAGGGCCACTGTCATTACAACATGTACACCATGCGCTTGTGAAAAAAAACATGTAGAAAGGGTTGTTTTTCATGGTCCGGTGATGTACGCGCGTACAGTGAAAAGGGTATCAAAATCGCCAAAATCAGGGGAAAGGGTATACTTTGAACAGAAGGTTTACTTTAAAAGGGTATCTTTTCAGAATTGATATAGGGTATTCTGAGATCGACAGATAATTACTTGTTTAGGGTCCATTTTGAAAGTCCATACACGCGCATGATGTACACCTTGAAATGACCGTGCCCCTCCCCCTGGAATTAACTCAACAATTAAAGGGCAGTCACATGTTGGGAGAAGTCAAAAATGCCTCAAGAAGCAAATCAGTTGAAATACATCCACTGATTAGAGCTTATATTTAGGCTTGAAAGATCTGCGTTTTAATTTGCTTACTGGGGGAGAAACAAGCATTAATTTACCAGTACTTAATTAATCTCCGGCCCTGATAACAATTGACCCCATAGAAAGCTACACAACAAATTTGACCGTTACAACATTTTGTGCTAATAGTTGTACAACAATTAATGAGGAATGTATGACTATGAAATCTTTACAGCAGAAACTTAAAGAGTATAATTGATCCTGGGAGCATTGTGTCCTAAATTGAAAACCTTTTTTTAATCTTGCCAATGTTGCCATTTCCATTTAACAATTATATTCATGTTTGGACTTCCCCAAAGAGGCACATCAAGCATGTCGGTCAAACAAAGGCACATTCACCCTGCCAGGTAGAACCATTTATATACCAGGGTGAAGATGCAAAATAAAGTCAAAGGTTTTGTTTATCTCGGCCAGACAGCCACAGAGGATGGAAAATGTGACACAGCAATAAGACAGAGGATTGGGATTGCGCGAACAGTGTTTATGAAAATGCAAGAAGAATTATTTAGTAGAACGCTAGACCTTGATTTCAGATGCAGAATTTGGAAATGCTACATCTGGAGTACTCTGTTGTGTGGAGCTGAAACATGGACTCTAGGCAAGGAAATGAACGAAAATTAGAAACATTTGAAATATGGTGCTTTCAGAGAATGCAAAGAATGAACTGGGTAGTAGAAAATCAGCAACAAAGAAGTCCTGAACAGAGTAGATGAAAGGTAAGCTTGTATATGCTGGTCATAAGAGGAGAAAGATTGCAGAGATTGCTACTTTAAGGAATGGTAGAGGGTGAACGCGGAAGCGGTAGACAGCAAACAACTTGGTTTGATAATATTAAGAAATGGATTGGACTATAATATGAGGAGGTTAGAACAAGGGTACATGACCAAAGACGAAAGAGGGTGCATAGCCGCCAACCCCACCCCAAGGCCCCGAAGGAACGGCACTATACTTGATTGACTGGAGATGCAGATAAAGATTCTCATCCCATAACACAAAGGTGGTCACAAGATTCGAACCGGGGATCTCTAGACCATGCAAGATAGATTGGGAAAGGGGCAAAGAAAAGGGGACAAGGGGTCATTCATTAAATTTGTCTCCATCAACCATTAATTTCAAATTCTGTGCTCGTTCCTTGTACCTATACTAGAAAGGTTGTTTTGATTTAATAAATTTTTTCTTTGCCTTTTCTTATGGTGGCATGAAATAAACTCCTCAAAACAGTTTTCCAACTCAAATTTGAGCGTCGATATCTCTGTTGGTAATGTAATATAACACTTGATATTGGTATCCTTGAAAAGCTTCTTCATTTGCCTCACAATGATACCTCATTTGTTATGATAATGATTCATGGAATGTGCAAGACATTTTAATATGGGGCCAAGTCAAAATTGAAAAGCTGCAAAATGCGTTGTAATCGTCAACAGTTCAGTTCTCATTTATGTGGAGAGTGGGTGTGTTTCATGATATTGTGATGGCATTAAATGAAGTGTTATGTGTTGTTTTCACATTTTATTTTGAATATTAAATGTAATTTAAGTAGGTAATTTCAAATTATCATTGTGTTTGAGTTTCATTAGGATTCTTGCAAGTTTTTTCAAGTTCTCTTTCGACAAACAACACATAGCACTTCATCAAACACAATCCACTCTCTATACAAATGAATACTGAACTGTTGACGATAACAATGAATTTTGCAGGTTTTCACTTTTGACTTGGCTGTCTTGCACATTCCATGAATCCATGATCATAGTGAATGAGGTATCATTGTAAAGGGAAATAGACAGGCTTTTCAACGATTCCAATATCAAATATTATACTATAACACCAAGAGAGATACGACGCTCAAAATTGAGTTGGGGAACTTTTCTAGGAGTTTATTTGGTCAGTAATGAATATTTCATTCATGCAGCAGAGGTTTCAAAGGTGTTATAAATTGATTACAACGTTATTTCTAACCCAATCTAGGCTGCGATGCCCATGCATCAAATCCGAATTTGGCCCCTTTTTCACTGAATTTGGCATGTAATTTGGCTTTTTGAGAATCGGAAAACCTGGCAACCCTGGTTGGAAAGCCTCCGTGGGTTGGGCAACTTCGTGAATACAAGCTGAAGCTACGCAGAATGTTTCAGGAAAGCGCGGAGCCTATGCGGATCTTCATAAGCGAGTGCGCGAAGCTTCTGCGGACACTTGCGGTCAAGACACGGGAGAATCAACCGGTTCTGCAGCATTTTGTGCCCTTCCAGTCTAATTCCCAGGACACTCCCATGTATGTCTGCAGTCAATATGCAGAAATTTGTGGTACTATGTCCCAGCCCGGGAAACAATGATTTTCACACCCCTTTTCCCCCGTGTGACGCGGAAAAATGCCGAAATGATATAATCAGCGGTTGTCCGGCAGAAGGGCTCTAGCATATGTTCCCGGCAGAAGGGCCTTAACACTAAATTGTCTCCAACTTAAAAACCATTGGCCTTTTTTCACTTGAAATCAAAGTAGTGTGACACTGTTAGATCCTTATGTCATCCTGTTAAGTGCAAATATCAAATAAGGCAATATTGTTCAAATTAGAGAAAATTTACTGTTAAGGCCTTTCTGCCGGGAACATATGCTGAGGCCCTTTTGCCGGACAACCGACGTAATTTGCTTCGCCCTTCCTAATCTTGTCGGCGCTCTAGAGGACGATTTTCTGTGAGACTTAACATTATTCAGCTCGTATCATTGATGAGCTTGGTGTGGGCGTTCAAAGCTTACCCGCAGTAAACATAAGTAATGATAAACGTCCCGACACTAATTAGTAAACGTGACTTTGCCTTGAGTGTGTCATACAGACTGTAGGGGACAATGCAATGCCAATGCCTCTCGGCATACAAGGCTGAGACGGCACCACAAGCTACATGAATCTTGAGGATAATTGCTACTATTTATTAAGATTACTCAAAGTGGTTGCAACAGCCACTAATCAGATTCATGTTCACATATTTTCGATACAGGAGAAAGGATATGAAATTGCGTAACAAAGGGCGTGACAGCATCATTGGTTAATTCCTATCAGTGAACATACATTGCAAAAACTTAATGAAGAGTGTTGTCCGTACCCACGTATGGTAACACTTG
>JZLH01S0636229.1:42611-53706 GCA_001188425.1 Eucidaris tribuloides | reverse complement strand
ATGTCTAAAAATTCAACTCTTTAAAGATATTCAATTACGATATAGGTCATTTCATCATACTCGGCTACTTGGTTTACAGAGTTGTTTTGATTTGAATAACAGGAAATATAATGGAGGCATTTTTTTCGAATTCGTAAATATCTTATGTTATTCAACTAGTTTGATTCTTGAAACCTTGTTTGAAGGAAATTATGGAGTGTTCAGAAAAAAGAGCACGTATTTGCCATATACGATGTAATCATTTACGAAGTGGTGTGTGACGTATAATTTGAGTATCATAAATAACACCGATGGCTTGCATTCATATTGGTGTCTTCATAATAATTACGAAATACGAATCTCCATATAGGCCTACTCTCTAAATTTTTTTCTTCGTGCTAAAATTTGGATTTTCAATGCTGCAAGCAATCATGGACGGTAAATAAACTTTACGGGAGAGTTTGAATATAATAGTTAATGTTGAACCATTATATTCACTTAGCTTGGTAACGTGAATTATTGTTTTTATAGAAATTCAACCAAACCACAGAATATTACCTATGAATAAGTGCAATGCTATCTTATAAAGCGAACATTTTTTTTAATTGGAAGAAACATACTTTAAAAAAAAAAACAGCTTGAAAATTGTGGTTGATATGACTCACAAACTTCCGACCCGTTCTTCCTTCTATCAATATGCTGAGAATACCAGACACAAAGCTGTACAGCACACTATACTTTCGACCCTCCCATTCCACATCAACTTGCGTTGATTTGAAATTTTGGTTTTTACCAGACAAGATGAATTTCAAATCAGTTAACAATGGATTTTTCGATAAATCTTGCGTAGGGCTTTGACGGCTTCTACTCTTTTCTGCTTCTTTGTCTTTCCCTCTTTGTTTCTTTTCTTCCTTCTTCTTCTTCTCTTCTTCTCCTTCTTCTTCTTCTTCTTCTTCTTCTTCTTCTTCTTTCCTGCTTTTCTTTATCTTCTTCCGTTTCTTTCTTCTTTTTCTTCTTCTTCTTCGTTTTTTTCTTCTTCTTCTCCTTCTTCACTTCTTTATTCTTCTTGTCTTGTTTCTCTTCCTTATCCCCCACACTACCTACTTCGTTAAAAGTAATTTCAAGCAAACACATTCTGCTTGTATAAGTGAAGACCTACCCGTTCTTCTATGATTTAATTAAATACGAGTGGGAGGAGAAACCTCCCTACCCGGGTCGCGAAAGAGAATTCAATTACCTAATCCCTGGAGATTTGTTAGACAATAGTGGCGAATAGTTATCTTCTAAGGCCGAGGGAAACCGGTAAATAGCTTGTTTACTTCGTTCTATGATCTTTATTGTTCTTATCCAGTCAATATGGCTATAAACTTATACAAGGGATGAAGTACTGAACTTTGTGAATTTCATCTAAAGTTCATAAAGGAAACAAACAAAATTTGGCGTAACAAACAAAATATCTTTACATCATTTCAATTCATATGTACTGAGGACATGGACGATAAAGTGGGAAAAAACTAAATACGGACATTCCACGTGTGAAAAATTCTCAAACTCTACATTCAAAAACCATGACGTCGCCCAAAATCTACCTAAAATGCCCTAATGCTATCATACATAATATAATGATAATAAATAACAACAACAACGAACAAACAACAAACAACAACAACTGCTACTGCTGCTACTGTACTGCTGCTGCGCTGCTGCTGCTGCTACCATACTGCTGCTGCTATAATGCTGCTGCTTGCCTGTACTACTGCTGTACGCTGCTCTGCCTGACTGTGCTGCTACTACTGCTGCTTGCTGGCTGGCTGCTGCTGTGCTACTGCTACTGCTCTACTGCTGGTCTGCTGCTACTCTTTTAATGGTTAATGATGATGATATGCATTATAGAAATAATAATGATAACGATTTTCAGAGCATTTAATTTATCCAACAGTGGACAGCGTTAAGTTCGGGACGTAATTTCAAAGAAAAGATAAAAGTAAGCCTTTAATAACCAAAAACCGCGCATATTTAAAACACGTAAAATGCATGATTTCATACCCATCCAATCTTACACTGACTAATTCATCTGGCCTATTATAAACATTCTCACAAGCTTCAAGGAAAAACTCGGGCACTATTGTGGAAAAAACAACACAATTCATTCCCAAGGCATACTAGGAATAAGATCTTGTTATCATTAGCATGATTGGGATGACTAATTAGAGAGTGAAAACCTCAGAGAAGTGAATAATATCTTCTCAATACACTTGATTGAATATTTCCCCAGCTCCAAATTAGATTGTATTTCTACAACTTCTTCCCGGATCACCTGAAGAAATGGCTGTCTTTATTTCTCTTTCCGCCTCCCCTTTGTTTTGTTTTTTTACCATCAATTTCAAATAGATTTCCTTTTAGCTTTTTGAAAAAGCTCTAATCACTCGTTGTGTGTGTTGTAGTGTGACGTGGTGCGTGTGGTTTGTGTGTGTGTGTGTGTGTGTGTGGTGGTTGGCTGTGTGTGTGGTGTGTGTTGGTGTGTGTTGTGTGTGTGTGTGGTGTGTCTGGTGTCTGTGTGTGTCTGTGTTTTGATTTGCTAATTTTGAAATGTATATCATTGTTTTGAACGGACATTTCCCCGTATTGGAACCTCATTTGAATTGAGAAATATAATCTCTTATGTGGACATAGTTGATTCATCATTTACTATTTCTAATTACGTTAATTTCGCATAACGGATGAAATGTCTTCGTCTTCTCCACTACAGAACACACATGCTTTTTCGGAGGATCTGCCTTTCAATTTCACAGAACGCCGCCTAATCTGTGCGATGACCACTGGCTTCTACCGACATCTACCAAAAGTGGAACTGGGATCTATGAGACCCTTTACGATGGTCACGTGCTAACTATGATAACCCTCATCTGGCTCTCGTTATCTTGTTTACTGGTTGCCTTGGTAACATCTGGTCATTCAGCAGTATGGCTTCATCGCAACTCAGAAATATCGGCTAATCACTGATAGCAATATTTCAATATTTCACCGTGAAATCCCTCCGTTCCGAGAATCGGGGCAGAGGAAGTGTCACATTAAAAAAAAACTCACGGAGGGCACTGGCATTACAACATGTTACACCACTGCGCTTGTAGAAAAAAAACATGTTAGAAGGGTTGTGTTTTCATCGGTCCGGTGATGTACGCCGCGTACAGTGAAAAGGGTATCAAAATCGCCAAAATAGGGGAAGTATACTTTGGAACAGAAAAGGTTTACTTTAAAAGGGTATCTTTTCAGAATTGATATAGGTATTTGAGATCGACAGAAATTATTGTTTACGGCGTCCATTTTGAAAGTCCATACACGCGCCATGATTGCTACACCTTTGAAATGCGTGTCCCTCCCTTTGGATTTAACTCAACAATAAAGCAGTCACATGTTGGAGAAGCAAAATGCCTCAAGAAGCAAATCAGTTGAAATACATCCACGATTAGAGCTTATATTTTATGGCTTGAAAGATCTGCGTTTTATTTGCTCCTACTGGTGGGAGAACAAGCATTTAATTTACCAGTACTTAATTAATCTCCGGCCCTGATAAACAATTTGACCCCATAGAAAGCCTCACAACAAATGACCGGTTACACATTTTGTGCTATAGTTGTACAACAATTAATGAGGAATGTATTGACTATGAAACTTTACAGCAGAAACTTAAAAGAGTAAATTGATCCTGGGAGCATTTGGTTCCTAAATTTGAAAAACCTTTTTTAATCTTGCAATGTTGCCAATTCCATTTAAACAATTATATTTCATGTTTGGACTTCCCAAAGAGCACATCAGATGTCGGTCAAACAAAGGCCACATTCACCGTGCCAGGGTAGCAACCATTTATATACCGGTGAAGATGCAAAGATAAGTCAAAGGTTTTGTTGTATCTCGGCCAGACAGCCCACAGAGGATGGAAAATGTGACACAGCAATAAGACAGAGATTGCGGACTTGCCGAACAGTGTTTATGAAAATGCACAGAAGAATTATTTAGGTTAGAACCTAGACCTTTGATTTTCAGATGAGCAGAATTTGGAAATGCTACATCTTGGAGTACTCTGTTGTGTGGAGTAGAAACATGACTCTAGGGCAAGGAAATGAACAATTAGAAAATTTGAAATATGGGTGCTTTAGAGAATGCACAGAATGAAACGGGTAGTAGAAAATCAGCAACAAGAAGTCCTGAACAGAGTTAGATGAAGTTAAGCTTGTATATGCTTCTAAGAGCCGAGAAAGATTGCCAGAAATTGCTACTTATAAGGAATGGTAAGGGGGTGAACGCGGCAAGCGGTAGACAGCAAACACGTTGGTTGACTAATATTAGAATGGTTGGATATAATATGAGGAGGATTAGTAACAAGCGTACAGACAAGACGAAAGGGTTGCCATAGCCGCCACCCCACCAAGGCCCGAAGAACTGCACTATACTTGATTGACTTGGAGTGCAGATAAAGATTCTCATCCATAACACAAGTTGGGTCACAAGATTCGAACGGGGATCTCATTAGACCAGCCAAGATAGATGGAAAGGGGCAAAGAAAGGGGACAAGGGGTCATTCATTAAATTTGTCCTCCATAACCATTAATTTCAATTCTGTGCTCGTCCTTGTACCTATACTAGAAAGGTATGTTTGATTTAATAATTTTTTCTTTGCCTTTTTCTTATGTGGCATGAAATAAACTCCTCTCAAAACGAGTTTTCCACTCAATTTGAGCGTCGATATTCCTGTTCGGTAAATGTAATATAACACTTGATATTGGTATCCTTGAAAGACTTCTTCATTGTGCTCCAATGATTACCTCTTGGTTACTGATAATGATTCATGAATGATGCAACATTTTTAATATGGGGCCAAGCAAAATTGAAAAAGCGTGCAAAATTGCGTTGTAATCGTCAACAGTCCAGTTCTCATTTTGTGGAGAGTGGGTGTTTTCATTGATATTGTGATGAGCATTAAATGAAGTGTTTACTTGTGTTGTTTTTCACATTTATTTTGAATATTAAATGTAATTTAGTTACGGTAATTTCAAAATTATCATTGTGTTTGAGTTTCATTAGGATCTTTGCAAGTTTTTTCAAGTTCTCTATTCGACAAAACAACATGCACTTCATCAAAACACAATCCACTCTTCTATACAAATGAATACTGACTGTTGGACTGATAAACAATGAATTTTGCAGGTTTTCACTTTTGACTTGGCTGTCTTGCACATTCCATGAATCCATGGATCATAGTGAATGAGGTTAATCTATTGTAAAGGGAAATAGACAGGCTTTTTCAACGATTCACAATCAATATTATACCTATAACACCAAGAGATATTCGACGCTCAAAAATTTGACGTTGGGAACTTTTCTAGGAGGTTTATTTGGTCAGTAATGAATATTTCATTCATGCAGCCAGCAGGTATCAACTGTGTTATAAATTGATTACAACGTTATTTCAACCCATCTAGGCTGCGATGCCCATGCTCAAATCCGAATTTGGCCCCTTTTTCACTGAATTTGGCATGTAATGCTTTTCGAGAATCGGTAAAAACCTGGAACCTGGTTGAAAGCCTCCGTGGGTTGTGGAACTTCGTGAATACAAGTGAGCTACGCAGAATGTTCTAGGAAAGCGCGGAGCCTTATGCGGATCTTCATAAGCAGTGCGCGAAGCTTCTGCGGACCACTTGGCGGTCAAGACACGGAAGAAGTTCAACGGTTCTGCAGCATTTTTGGCTCCTTCCAGTCTAATTCCAGGGACATCCCATGTATGTCTGCAGTTCAATATGAGAATTTGTGGTACTATGTCCGCCCGGGAAACAATGGATTTTCACACCCTTTTCCCGTGTGACACGAAAAATGCCGAAATGATATACTAGTAATCAGCGGTTGTCGGCAGAAGGCTCTAGCATATGTTCCGCAGAAGGCTTAACACCTAAATTTGTCTCCAAACTTAAAAACCATTGGCCTTTTTTTCACTTTGAAATCAAAGTTAGTGTGGACAGTTAGATCCTTATGTCATCCTGTTAAGCTGCCAAATATCAAATAAGCGCCAATATTGGGGTTCAAATTAGAGAAATTTACTGTTAAGGCCTTTCTGCGGGAAATATGCTGAGGCCCTTTTGCCGGACAACCGCCGTAATCTTGCTCGCCCTTACTAATCTTGTCGGCGCTCTAGAGAACGATTTTCTGTGAGACTTACAACATTATTCAGCTCGTATCATTGATGAGCTGGTGTGGGCGTTCAAGAGGCTTACCCGCAAGTAACATAAGTAATGTAACGTCCCGACACTAATTAGTAAACGTGACTTTCCTTGAGTGTGGTCATACAGGACTGTAGGCGGACAATGCAATGCCAAAAAACAATGCTCTCGCTACAAGGCCTGAGGACGGACCACAAGCTACATGAATCTTGAGGAAATTTGCTACTATATTAAGATTACTCAAAGTGGGTTGCCAACAGCCACTAATTCAGATTCATGTTCACATATTCGATACAGGAGAAAGGATAATGAAATTGACGTAACAAAGGCGTGACAGATCATCTGGTTAATTCCTATCAGTGAACATTACATTGCCAAAAATTAATGAAGAGTGTTGTCCGTACCCACGTATCTGGTAACACTTGAAGAAATCCAATCTTTACCAACGAGTGTCAACTTTATACACGAACGTCAAACTGGACACAATAATTAAGTATATCTTGGGCGTTTTGTGGGCTCTCTCACTGTTCGTTAATTTTCTTCTACACGGCTTTTTCTTGTAATGAGTCTTTTTCATGTTTTTTTTTATCTTGCTGTTTCACTTTTTTGTTTTAAAAACTTCTTGTCATTAGCATTGCCAAATCCCTTCATCTTACGATTAATTTTTAGTTGTATTACAGCCTGCTTTTTAGTGTTACCAATAAACACATCATCAGACCCAGTCAGAGACAAAATACATAGAATAAACAATAACAAATATAATAGGAAATCACTTCAGTGGACGAATGCTGCGTATATAAAGGTTTCACTTAACTCTCAGTCATGGGTACAACAAGATAAGGCACATTTAACTTAGAAAAAAGATATTTGCCTTTAATTAAAAATGGGGGGGGGGGAATGGGGCAAACAAGTAGGATGGCATAATTTTGCTACCTCTAAGGCATTCAGACGAGATGCAAATGCATTTTTTGGCACAAAAACTAAAAAAGGCGTCAATTTCACAAAGGCGCACATTTCATGGGGGGCGGCGGCAGGATAGCGGCTTGTAGCGGGCTATTTTGGTTCTTGGACATTAGGTTCTTGGTTGACAAATCGCCGGCTGATTGTGTTCTGGAACAAAAAATTCGCCTTCGGCAATTTATCGTTCATCGTATCGAGGGCATTGACGTCCGCAAGATGGCTCCCGTAGAATTGCGAACATCAGAATACGGTAAGGTTCATATTTCATCGTTCGATTGATCTAAATAAATAGATTGCATTTGCCAGCAATAAATGTGTTTAAAGGAATTATCTTTACCATCAGCCCTTTATCTTGAGGAATATTGGTCAATTGGTAACAAACACAAGTCCCCTACTTCTCGCGACGCCTGTCTCCGCGAAGGAATAATACATGTACTAGGCAAGTTGATGTACGTCGCGGGAGAACACGTTATACAGTTACAAACATGTAGTCAGGTCAGTTGCAGGGAGCGTGTCTCCTACCTGTGCGCGAAGCCGCTGCGTTGAGAGACAGGCGTAGGATGGTGGACACGAATGTCGATCTTGGTTGCTGACTGTCCTGTGGCCCTGAGAAGCGCTTCACTGGAGATAACGGCAGGCTTTTACGCATTATCACACTGGGACACAGCCAGCTGGTTTGGGGGAGGTGCACCCCGAGGTGCACTTCTTGTTGAGCCTTGCGGGGAGTTGTAACTTAAGTTTAGCCTGTTTGGGCTTTGGGCAGTTGGGCTGGAGGTGGAATCTGCCCAGTTCCAGACAATGAACATAATCATAACCTCGCAGTCCATCACCAAGCGCAAACTAGAGCAATTCGGCCTGCGCGCAGCCGATGGGGCGGTATGCCTCGCTCCCCGTCCAATTCCAAACTTTGAATGTACGCGCGGCATCGTAACCCTTTGACCGTTTGCAACTCTGAAATCATTTATGCCCCATAAACATACTCTCACCCAAATTACACTCAATATCCGCATTAAGCTGTATCTCACGTTATCGTGTAAAGATATTAAGTCATGGGCGTCCTCTGTGAACCTTGACGCTTTGACCCTTAAATCCAAAATATGATTCAGGTTCTTGTCTACCTCTATAACACTTACTTCACCCCAGTTACATCAATATCCGATAAGCCGTTCATGTCTTCTATCGTGGTAAACACACTTAAGTATGGAGCCTTGCTGACTTCGACCTTTGGCCCTTTAACCCTGGAAATCTGATTGTTTCATTCGCTACCTTATAATACATTACTTCACCCAAGTAACATTCAAATCGACCAGCCATTCTTAAGTTAACATAGCTAAATGAGCCTTAAACAGACATTATCAGGGCATGTGACCTTTGACCTTTCAACTCCAAAATCTATTCAGTTCCATTGGTGCCATATAATACATACTTCACCCAAGATAACATTCAACATCAACATTGGCCCTTTCTTAGTTATCGCTGATAACGAGCCGAAATCAGACATGTTGTAGGCCCCTGTGACCTTTGGACTTTCAACCCCTAAATCTACATCAGTTGCATTGTTGCCATTCATGAATAATACTTCACCCACAGTTACATCAAAATCCAACTGGCCATCAAAAATTATACGCGTAACGAGCCCAAGTCAGACATATTTTAGGCCCGGACCCACGGTGACCTTTTATCTTCTGACCTTTCAACCCCAAAATCTGAATCAGCTCATTGTTGCTTCCTAATACATACTTCATCTAGTTACATCAAAATTCCGACCGGCCGCTTCACAAGTTATTTCGCGCGTAACGAGCGCCAAATCAAGACATATTTGAGGCCCTGGTGACCTTTTGACCTGATTGAGCTCCAAAATCTTATCAGTTCATTGTTGCCCATAGTACATACTGCAGTCCCAGTTACATCAAAATCCGATCAGCATTCTTAAGTTATCGCCGCTAACGAGAACTGGCTAACGGACGGACGGAAGGAACGATGACGACGGACAACCTGAAAACATAATGCCTCCGGGGCAACTTCGTTGGCGAGGCATAAAAAGAGGCGAATTGTTTTTTTTTTTTTGCCGAATGGACAGTCCACTGTTGTCTGGAGAGCAATCAAATTCATCCTTGAAGAGTTGAACAAGTTTCACTCGTGTATTTGTTTTTTATTTTTGTTTGTTTTTACAGAGAGAACACTTTTCCGCACACATTGACTTTGATTTCATGCATGGATTAAATTAATGCGCATGAATCAATACATGAATATATATTCTGCGAATAATCATCTCACTTTCACGGCAAACTTCACCATTGGAAGTGGTCAGGTATATATGGGCCATCATGCAGGTTGGGTGAGGAGGCATGGCGCAGCTACGCGGAGGCCTGGGGCCACGCTGCCCCCCACAAATTTCGTTGTGCCCCCCCCCCCCGGTGTTGCCCCCACAAATTATAAAGGAAGCAAAAAAAGGGGGGATGGTGATGCATAGAAACTTTTTGGCGGTGTGACCGGCCAAAAATTTTCGATTGTGGTTTGGAGAACAAATTTGCCCCCCCCCCCCGCTGATGTTAGTTTCGGCTGCTGGTGATCCTCCAGGACCGGAAAATATGGACCTCGACCTGGGATTTGAAGAAAATTGTTTTTCGTCACTACCGCACCCCCACCCCCTGCTGAGCAATTTTTTTTTTCGGTGACTGACGTGACCGGGAAAATGTTTGGACCTGGGATTTGGAGGATCGTCACTACCTACCCACCCCCCCCCCCCTCCCTGCTGAGCGAGTTTTCGGCGGCTGGCGTGACCGGAAAATATAGACCTAGTATTGGTGCCTCGATCCTACGAAATTTCAAGCCCCCACCCCTTTCCCCGTGCTCCCTGCTGAAACAAAAATCCTAGCTACGCCATTGGTGGGGAGTTGGTTCCACGCAAGGCCTCTTATGTGTTCATCTCGATATTATAATACAGTTTAGATAAACGTCATTATTATTATTTCCGAATTTTAGCTTCCCGCCCCTTTGGTAGAGAGTATGGGTGTAATGATTTTGTTGTTGTCGTTGTTGTTCTGTGTAATTAACTATGTAAAATGTACATGAATTGCATTCTCAAGTCTGTTATACATTATTTTGTTACTTATGCTAGTTTATACTCTCATATCGCGAGAGGGGGTCATTAGACTCAATAAAATTTTACAATTCTACAAATGCAAGGGGGAGGGGTCGTGAGGGACATTTGACCCCACCCCTCCCCCAATTTTCTCCAAAGACATAGTTTGAGGCCCTTTTCACATTTTGCTGTTGCTTCATTGTGAAAAGGTCAAAAATTATGATCACGACACCCCCCACCTCCCCCCCCCCCCGAATCTGGTAAAAAAAATCCTGGATACAGCCCGCCTACGGTTTCTGTTCTTGTTTTTTCCAACGTATTTTAGTTTTAATTTCCATCATTCCACATGGTAGAGGAGACAGGGTATGATGTAGTGCGAGAGTGAGGGGTGGGGTGATGGTGTGTGGCCAGGACCAGTCGGGAAGAGCTGAAGAGACATTATGTTCGTATGTGTGTTACTTGGTATGGGGTATGAAGTGAAAACAATAGGAGAGGTTTGCAGCCGAATCATATAAACTATATACACGATATGAAATGATATCACCACACATTTACAAACCGTGGCCAAATGGTTGTCAACCACACCTAGCAACTAATGCGCAGTTAATTAACTCGGTCATTAATGTGTTATATCGGTCCTATATCAATAAGGCCCTAACGGAACCTGGAAATGGATAATAACAAAAATGCAACAGTAAATCAAATCAAGAAGCTGAAGCTCTTTGATCAAATTAAGTAAAGAAACAAGAACAACAATAAGTGAATTTATAATTTAGTAGTAGTAGCAGTAGTAGTAGTAGTAGTAGTAGTAGTAGTAGTAGTAGTAGTAGAGTAGTAGTAGTAGTAGTAGTAGTAGTAA
>JZLH01S0636229.1:24090-35067 GCA_001188425.1 Eucidaris tribuloides | reverse complement strand
GCATCCGTCAAGTCTTCGCTCCAGGGTGTTTGATAGAGTCTACCACTCAGCACCATGTTCACAAATTTCTGAAAAATCGAAGTGTTTTAGAGCGCATTAATAGATAAAATTGGTCTATATAAAAAAAAATATAAAATATCGAAATAAATTTTAAGGCATTAAAAGGTACATAGCGCTGTTTACGGCGTTATTGAGGCGATAGGCCAGGATTAAAACGGATTTGTCATGTGACTAATGTGCGAAAAAAGAAGAAAATTCATGAAAGAAAGAAATAAATTACATAAAAAGTGAGTAGATAAGAAAGAAAAAAGCACGAAAGAACAAAGGAAAGAAAAAAGAAAGAAAGAATAACGTAAGGAAGAAAAGAAAGAAGAAAGAAATGGAGAAAGAAAGAAAGAAGGTAGGCAGAAAATAAAGACAGAAAAGGGAAATAAGGAAGAAAAAATGGAAAGGAAGAAAGAAAGAAAGAATTTGGTTCGTGTCCCTCCACTTCATACTTTTAAAAAATCCACAGGGGATAATTTTGAGAGAGGCACAATGACTGCCGTTCTTATTTTCAACAAGTGGAATTTGACATATAATATTGCAGTGACATGGAATAGCTTATCCACTTGACACAAATGTTATGAAACGTACTGCACTGTATTACAAGGACATGTTATGCCCTATGTATAGGCCCCGTCACACTATGACGAATTGGCATTGCGTACCGCGAACGAATTGAAAAATTCCAAATACGCACAGCATTCCCAGCGAATGAATTCCGTGTGGGTGAATTCAACCGAAACGGACGTACTGACAGCGAATCAAAACGAATTAAAAACGTCTCCATCACCATTTCATAACTTATCATTAACTTACAGACAGCGATCTCTAATCGAATGACTAACGAGCTTTGCGTACGCCACGCGTACATTCTGCGAATTCAAGTCGATCACATGGTGTCTGTGTGCATTATACCTTCTTGAACTCAGCGTCATTTTGTCCCATCATTTGAGTTTGGGTATCTTATATCCCCCAGTTTGCCGAAATCCAAGAGAGCCAAGATTTGTATTTGTAGAGTATAAAAAGGGAGAACCAAAATTACTCATATGGTATAATTTCAGGGCAAATTGACATGAAAGTCAACCTTTACCCAAATTTAATATTCGCGTGAGAAAAATAGTAATAACCTGAAATCTGGCTAACGGTTACGGTAATGATAAGCTCATATTTTTGCAAACGTGTTGTACATTGGTGATTTTACTGTCCCAAAAGAATAAACTTATTAAATTTCATGGTAACTAAATAGGGATTTTTTAATTGAAAGATCTTCTTTTCTTTATGATCAATTATGAAAATTTGGAAATTGAGTAATGTAGAATTTTCACCTATTTGTATTCTTAAACAGTATTGTAAAACTGTTATGAGGAATGGACAAAATATTTTGATCAGGAGGTGTTGCATGAAACTTTTTTTTCCGGAGAATAAAATCTGATAAAATCTGGTATTTTGAACAGAAGAGTTTTTCCCCTACAGTGTGAATGAATATTATACCGAATTCGATAACAACAGTTATCATCTATTACCAAAGACATATTCATAGTATACACATTTTAAGCAACAAACCCCATGGGGTAAGGTGTGCAATTTTCTTGCGCAAACACACGACACACGACACGCACACACACACACACACACACACACACACACACACACACACACACACACACACACACACACACACACACACACACACACACACACACACACACACACACACACACACACACACACACACACACACACACACACACACAGATACATGAAGCACAATCTAGCATAAGCATGATAAGCCCACATGGATGAAAATTAGAAGTAAATTTATTTTTAATTCGCTACCAACACGCAACACGTTCGCAGAGAAAGGGCCTCACTTGCGGTCGATCAATGGAAATGTATTGGTGACTTACCGCTTCCGTCCTGTTGACGAATAAAACGTTCGCATTGCAACTTCAGAGCGTACACGCTGCGCATGGCTTGTACGTTTGGCATACGTCGAAAAATGTTATGCATGCTTAAAATTTCTCAGCGTACGGAACGAACAACAACGTATGATTGCGTATTAAAACGACCAAAGAACGACGTCAAAACGATTCCTGAACGAACGTTAGCGTATGCCAACGAATGTCAAAATGTTCCATACGCAATGGATACGCAATGCCAATTCGTCATGGTGTGACGGGGCCTTATGGCACAGTGCGTCCCAGAAAAAAAACAGAACCATAAAACAAAGGCTTATTGTGCGGAAGTAATGGAGCGTATCATTGAAAGCGAAGATTTAAAATAAACTTTGACTTATGCTCTTTTAAATGATAGATTAAGCAAACCTATTCACCCATGAATCTTAGAGTGCCATGACTTTAAAAATTTAAAGTGAAAAACCACCTGTTACGCTTGCTGGCGTTGACCCTGTGCACACCAGATGTCCATCTCTTTCTTTTCATGGAGTACACACTGTCAAAGCCAGGAAGCGTAACAAATGGTTTTTCACTTTAAATTTTTAAAGTCGTGACACTCAGAGATGCATGAGTGAATAGGTTTGCTCAATCAATCATTTGAAAGAGCATATAAATCAAAGTTTATTTTAAATATTTGCTTTCAATGATACGCTCCATTGCTTCCGCACAATAAGCCTTTGTTTTAAGGTTCTGTTTTTTCTGGGACGCACTGTACACTATTCCCAGGTTGTCGCCTACTCTATAGGGACTGAGCTTCAATCCTGTTTTGCTGCTTTTTTAAATTTATTGATTCTTCATCGCTTTTTTATTGTACTTGATTGATCTCTGATTGTTATATTTTTGATAACTACAGTCCTGGACAAAAGTTTGGAATATTTTGATTTCTTTGTATAGCCCTATTTTAAAGTGCATATTTCTTACAATTAATGATCAATCACCCATGCAGAACAGATCATCACTAAGTTCAAATGAGCTCTACTCAGGGGCGGTGCCAGCGTTAAATTTTAGGAGGGGTACGGTGAAATCCGTCGGAAAAATTTTGCTTGCCAAAAAAAATGTTTTACTTGCCAAACTGCAAGCCAAACAGCGTCCGACAAGCGGGGGGCAAGGGGCCAACGACGACAAAAAGCTTTTTTGTCCTCCATTTTTGTTGTCACTAGCCAAATTCAACAACAGTAGGTTGGGCAAAATTATCGAAAAACGGTAAAATTCCGGTCATTTTAAAATTTAAAGTTAAAAAACAGGGGTCGGCCGCCCCCTCCCCTGCCCCCCTGTGGCGCGGCCCCTGGCACTACTTCAGGAAAGGGAACCTGTTCTTGATATGATTGAAAACTGCATTTGGTAGAAAGACATATTACAAACTTTTGTCCATGACGGTTATAAAACATAAAAATACGAAAGAAAACAAGAAAGAAAGTTACTAAGTCGGGATCAATGTACAGTGTGTCCCAGAAAAAAAGGAAAACGAGATTGATGAAGATATTTTTGTATATTAATAACAAATATGACTAAAAAAATCGTACATAGTTAGAAAGCATATTTTCTCTTCTTTGATTTGATGCCAGTCACAGAGATTTCCATCAGAAGAGAGACGGGTATAAAATCATTTGCACGAGAAAATTTTAAATTCAAACTGTCATGCTTGAATGTATTCAGAATATTTTCAATATTAAAGGACATTATCAAAAAGCCTGTTTGATCTTCTTCCATATGATACCACATTTTGTGAAAAATGAGCGATGCAGGCGTAAGAAAAGACAATTTGAAAAGATGTTTGTTTTCAGAAATGTTCCAAAATGCATTAATTATTCCTGCTTTCTGGATTTGGCAGCCAGCAACTACCTCGCCAACAAGATTCGCAGCCTATTGCTGTGCCCCGAGCAAGATATTGTGTGAAGTCAGCAGTGCGTGAACCTTTTGTTCAGCTTGCCTCTAAATGATCAAAATGTATTCATTCTAAAAATGACGCTAAAACAGGCATCTTTTAATTTTACTTGTTCTCCGGCATACGTTATTCATTTTTTACGAATAAGGTGTCAGATAAAAGAAGAAATACTGAATATTTATGCCATGCTTTTATTTCTTTAAAATAATTACATTTACTACCCTGAAAATGCACTCAAATGTGGAATTTGTGCGTGAAAATGAAATTTTGGTAGCATCAATATCCATTTTCTTAATTCAATCATGCGTGAGCAATGAATAATACGTTGTATATCAAATGAAAGAAGAGAAACACAGCTTTACAAATATACCTCATTCATTTCAGAAATTGTTCATTATTCTTTTTTCTGGGACACACTGTATATTCGTAAAAATATTCATGGGGCATTAAACAATAGGAATAGAGCATTTTAATGCCAAATTCACCTTCAAACGTATAGTGAGGTGGGGTTCACTCTGTAAATAGTTGGTATATCATACTCAGTTAAAGGTATCATGCTGTGTAAATAAATCGTATTTTCTCATATTTTTGTTTAATGCAGGTAATATTTTTATTGTCAATTTAGCCGTAGCAGATATGGGAGTGTCCCTCATCGTCAATACATTCTGTATCGTTGGCATATTGACGGAAGCCCAATTTTTCTACGGAAAAGATTGGCTGTGCGAGACAATTGGGGTCATCTGCATTACGTGGTAAGCCATAGATCAATCATTTAATGATTGTTTAAATTATTGTTCCTGGAATGAATCTAAAGGAAACAGAATACGCACGTATTCGGAAATCAACCAAGCATGGCCTGACTTAGTGAACTTTTTTAATTCTAGGATCTCTATCCTTAAAGGTTAGTGACATGATTGGGAACACTTGAAAATGCCTCAAGAACCAAATCAGTTGAAATATATACCAACTATAAGCTAGCTGGCGTGGATATACCAGCTAGAAGGATTTGTCTGTAATTTGTTTACTTAAGGAGAATCAAGCAGGAACACTAATTCTATCGGGGCATTTTTAAAATAGGCCCCATAGAGAGCCACACAGCAGGTTTGCCTGACACGAGGGATATTGACATTAGATATTTTAGAATGAGTCAGCATTTGACTGCAAGATTTTCACAGGAGAATCCTTGCATAGTTTACTTGATTCTAGAGTAGTTTCAGCCCAAGTTGAGGACTACCCCCAATCATGTCATTTACCTTTAACAGGAAAGGGTCCTATTGTTGATGCTATTGTTTGTTATTGTTGTTGTTAGTTATGACGCTGTTGGTGGTAGTGTTGGGTTTGTTCTTGTTATTGATAATGATGATGTTGGTGGTGTTGGTGTTGGTATTGTTCTTCTTCTTGTTGTTCCAGTAATAATATCAATAGTGGCAGCAGCATTGCAAATATCAAAGTGACTTCAACAATACCTACATAAAGTATCATGACCATAGAGGAGCTCATTAAATTTGAGTCAGATAACAATAGAGGAATGGCTACCGGAAAATGTCATGATCATGCTTGTTATGAATTTTTGGCCAAACTTGATACACCTTTGTGTGTATCATGGGACTATTGCATTGATTGATTAATATTTTGGGGGTCATTAGGTCGTAAGGCATACACTTCGCAGGAAAGGTGGATTGAAAACATACCTAGCGAATGGAAACGCTATACGTTACAAAGATCATCTTTATTATTCAGTAAGTGACGGAAAAAAAAGTTACGAGTGACAAACATAAAGATGTATAATAGAACTCAGGACCATGACAGAGATTGAAAGAATAATAATATTCGTCTCCTTCTTCTTAATATTATTATTAATAATAATATTAATATTCTTCTTCAAGTGCCATCTGCTTCCAGCAGGTCGGTTACCATGGACCGCCACATTTTGTGATCGTGTGCCTTATGTAACTCAAATTAATGTGTCCATTACTTGATATTGTCCATCCACTGAGTTCATAGTCTCCCTCGTCCTCTCTTTCCATCTATCTTTCCCTCCAATAGCATTCTCTGTAATCCGTTCTTCCTTATAATGTGACCGAAATATTTACATTTCCTTTTCATTATTTTATTTTTTTAGTCCTCATCACCTGTAATACTTCTGTTTGTTATGTCGTGTCCACACGAAATATTCTTCTATATCCACATCTGAAAAGATTCAATTTTTCTTCTATTAAGACTTGGAAGAGTCCATGTTTCGCAGCCGTACAAAAGTGCTGACCAAATGTAGCTCACCCTATTAGTATAGATCTCACTTCGATGCTAATCTTCCTTGAGGTCAGAATGTTGGCCATATTCTCGAAAGCTGATCTTGCAATACCTATTCTTCTTGCATTATATTGATATTATTATCATATATATATTTCATCATAATTATATCATCTTTATTAATCAGCAAATGACAAACATAAAGATATATATAATTGAACCCAGGACCAGTGTGTGTGTGGGTGTATGTGTGTGTAAATTTATGTTATGGTGTGTGTGTGTGTAATTTATGTTATGGTGTGTGTGTCCGTATGTATGAGTATATGCGTATATGTTTATGTGTTTATATATGTGTGTATGTATGCTTGTGTGTGTGTTAATATTATTATTATTATTATCATTATTATTATCATTATTATCATTATCATTATTATTATTCATTGTTCATTATATCATGTATTTATGTTCACATTATTATTATTATTGTTATTATTATTATTGTTATCATTATTATTATTATTATTATTATTATTATTATTATTGTTATTATTATTATTATTATTATTATTATCATCATCATCATCATCATCATCATTATTATTATCATCATCATCATTCCGTACAGCTGTACCTGTTCGATGTGGAGTATCGCGGCGATCGGTTTCAACCGCTACGTCTGCATATGCCACTGGACGCGATACCGGGACATCTACAACAGGAGAACCGTGCCTGCCATGCTGGCCGTGCTGTGGATTATCTGTTTCTTGATCGATCTTCCTAACATCCTGGGATGGGGAGGTCACCGATTTGATTGGAAAACCTTGGTGTGTACCGGGGACATGTCGATCGAGCACAACTACACCATCTTTTTCAGCGTGATGGGTTTCGGTGTCCCGCTGCTCGTTGTCATCTACAGTTACGTGCGTATCTACCACCACGCGTGGCGGTCGTCTGCTCGACTTCAGAAAGTATCGAAGGGAGACGGTATCAAACGAAGCAAACAGTCCAGCGACCTGCGACTAGCACGATCGGTCCTCATCATCGTGATCATGTTTATCACGATGTGGACGCCTTACGCCCTGACCGTCATCATTGATTACCGCGTGACCGCACATCGGAATGTTTACGTATTTTCGGCTCTTCTGGCTCATACCAACAGCAGCATCAATTGTATCCTGTACGCTGCCACCAATCGAAATTTTCGTCAGGGTTTCGCGTTCTTTTTAAAGTTGATTTGTTGTCAGAAGTGGCGCGATTCCAGTGTAGTAGTAAAGAAATCGTTATCTGCATCTCAAAAAACAATTAATATTGAAGACCAAATCTGAGGCTTGCCAGAACTGAGCAGAAATATGTGGTGGAGAAGAAACATCGCACAACGGTAATTGATGAACTGTAAAGTGAAAGTGTATGTATAATTTTGTTTGTGTATTTTGCCTTGGTAAAGTGTATTTTTTTTTATTTTTGTGTTTAATATTGTACGTATCTTTCTTTCTTCATCCATTGTCAATCCACTGCTGGATGAAGGCATGATCACCTCAATTCTCTCTTTCCTTCGCATATTTATACCAGTTGGTTTCATTCCAGAATTGATGTATTTCATCTCTCCATCTCTTTCTTTGCCTGTCTCTGTTCCTCTTTCCCTCTAGAGGTGTCCATTCGGTAGTTTGAATACTCCATCTTCCATCTCTCCTTCTGGTGACATGGCCACCCCATTTCCAAAAGCGTGGTTTGATTACTTCCATTATGTCCCTGACCTTGGTCCGCTCCCTTATCCATTTATTGGTTTTGCGATCTTTGTATGTTATGTTTAGCATACTTCTCTCCATGTTATGTTGTGCGGCTGCTAACTTTCTCTCCCTTTTAGTTGTTAAAGCCCATGTTTCTGATGTCATTTATGGGAGATTACGGAAGAATATACTGGTCATGCACTTTCTTTTTAAAACACAATGGCAGATTGTTCCAAACTCAATCCACATGTTCAATCTCAACGCTAAAAGATGATTTAATTCTCACTTCAACAGTTAATGTAACTAAAACCTACGTATATGCTCATTTGTAATATCATTCCACCTCTTTAACATACTGACAAACCATAATGTAACTTGCCCGAAACACTAACTGAAGCCAAAAACTCTTTAACATAATTATGATTATATAATTTGTTATTGTATAGACTATTTTAAAATTTGTATGGTTATCATTGTTACTGTATGAAATAATTATGCGTATTTTTTGTATAATTGCAATGCTGGTGGAAAGCATATTTCCGTAATTGTGGACAATAAACTCTTTCAATTCAACTCAGTTCAATGAAGTGGTTATATCTTTCCAACCTGCTTCGATCCTCCTTATTTCATGATCTTTATTCCTTTCAGACCCAGGTACATGTTCCAATTGTTTTCCATAAATGGTGACTCGTTTGTGTTCAACTGATAGATCTGTCATTACTTTGGTCTTCTTCATATTCAATTCCAGTCCTCTTTTCCTGCTTGCTATGTCTAAATCCTGTAACATACTTTCCATTTAATTGAAGTTGTTAGCTATGATGACTATATCACCTGCAAAAGGAGGTGATCGAGTTTCTCCCCACTCACATTGATACCTTTATCTGCTCAGTTGATATTGTGTTCTAAGCACGCTGCAAAGAGCTTTGGGGATATGGTATCTCCCTGCCTCACTCCTTTCCTTACTGGTATTTTGTTGCTTTCTTTGTGTAATTTAACAGTAGTTTTGCTGCCAGTATAGATATATTTGATTGCTTTAATGTAGTTGGGATTGATGTCTTGCTCAGGTTTCAACTGAGTCGAAGGTTTTCTCATAGTCCACCAAAGTAACACAAACCAAAATTGAACTCCTGGTATTTTCCCTTCAGAAAGGGTGTGGATGTGGTCTATTGTTGAGAAATTTCTCCTGATCCCCGCCTGTTCCCTTAGCTTGGTTGTCGTCTAGTATTCTTTCCATTTTGTTTGTCTGAATCTTAGTGAAAAGCTTGTACACGTTGGATAGAAGACTGATTGGACGATAATTCTTCAAGTCCCTGTTGTCTCCCTTTTTGTGTAATATTATCATGTTGGCATTTTTCCACTTATGAGGCACCTTCCCCTGGCGGAGACAAGCTGTAAACAGCTTTGCCAGTTCCTTATTTTGTTGCATCTCCTGCTTCTTTTAAAGAAATTGGCTAACATTGTGGAACTTCAAATTAAAAAATTCTCAAACTTTGCTATCTGAGCTACATAGTAGTGTTTGAATGGACAAGTAAACACCATAGAATACAAAAGTTTGGACATTTATGCTGCCACTGGCAAGATATGAATGAATAAACAATTAGTATTCGGAGCGAGTAGAAAATAGCCTAGATCCACACACAGTAAGTCTATGGTAGGAAATGGGCAGGTGAATCCGGTGAACTTACGATTTTCACTTTCTTTTAAAGTACTAAATAATCATTTTGAAATACAATTTCTTCAGGGCTTTATTTTTAGACCTTATCAAAGACACTTGGAGCATGGAGGATTATGAAGCTCACATTTTGTTGAACTGTGGTAATTGTTAGCCAGTGGCTTTAACGAGCCCATCATTACATTGTCCTGTCCAGGGGCCTTGCCCCTTTTCACTTGGCTTAAAGCATACTCTACTTCCCAGCTTTTGACTTCTGGTACTTCCTCCTGAGGCTCCTCTATGTCTTCCGTATACTGATTACTTTGGTATAGTTCTCCATAAATTCTTCTATGCTCAGCAGAATGCCATCCTGGTCTGTTATTTCCTGCCCATTTGAGTCAAGAAGTTTATTGATTTTCAGTCTTCCTTGACTGAGCTTCTTGTTGGCTTTCGTAAAGGGGAATGAAACCCACACATCTATTTGCATTCAGAGAATACATAACAATAAGAGAAAGAAAATGGTGAAAGTTTGGACAAATTTGACTGAACCGTTCAAGAGTTATAAATGTTCAAAGTTTACATAATCCTTATGTATGGAGGATTCTTAAATTGGCAACACTACCACTTTTTGAGAGGAAAGTGTGGAAAACTCCCCATTGGTTTTGTACACTGTCACAAATTTTCACAAATTCACGTTTTTTTGAAATGTTAGTTTGAAAGGTAATCAAATTCTTCCAGAAAACATGTACAAATTATTTTTGCTGGGACATACTTGTACAACAAGCAAGAGGCAATCAGATATTTCATTTAAAAAATGAGAATAAGTGAATATTTGTGTACAAAGCCAATGGGGAGTTCTCCACGCTTTCATCTCAAAAAGTGGTAGAGTTGCCAATTCAAGAATCCTCCATAACAACGATAAGATAAACTTTGAACATTCATACCTCTTGAACAGTTCTACCTAATTGCTCAAACTTTCACTGTTGTATTTCTTTTATTGTTCTGTATTCTCTAAGTACAGAAAGATGTGTGGGTTTCATTCTGGTTTAATACTACTGTTATTTTCTATTGTGCTGTGTATCATTTTCGTGTGTAGTTTTTGATGTCTTCACGGATTCTCTTCCTGATAGTTTCGCAGGTTTCTCTGTACTCTATGCTGTCAATACCTTGGCTGTCCATCTTCATTTGTGTGCGCTTTCAAATAAGTTTCCTTGTACTGTCTGATAGATTGCTAACTTTGTCTTTGGGTTTCCTGCCTGCTACATGAAGTGCAGTTTCTTGAATGATGTATATTGTCTCTTAGTTCCATGTATCAAGGTCTTGCTCCTGCATACGGTATCATCATTAAGTGCATCAAACTTGTTGGCTAGCTCCAGTTGGAATTCATGATTTTTTTCCAAGAGTTTGTTCAGCTTAAAGCTGACGTATAGTTTTGGTCGATCAGACATTTTGTCATTCTTTCAC
>JZLH01S0636221.1:74701-77255 GCA_001188425.1 Eucidaris tribuloides | reverse complement strand
CCAGGAAACATGCTACTTTTCGTTCGGGGTAGCTGCACATTTTTCATCATGAAATGACTAAATCAAAAGAAACTTAAATTATACTATCACGAATGACAAATCATTATTATACAGGAATGTGAAAGGAGGCATTTTGGAAAACGGCTGCCACGGATGCTCTGAGCACAATTTCGAAGGCCCATATCTAAATTGTTTATTATATATTTATCAACCAAAATGTGCCAAGTTTGGTACTTTTAGACAAAAGTTTAACAACGGGTTTGATATGCCCTTATTAAGCGCTTAAGAATGAACTATTTCTGCTCCATATGAATACATGTCCTTCGTACACAAGCCCCCCCCCCCCCCCCCCCCCCCCCTATTGATACAAACACACCATTGATGCCATTGGGTTATGCATTGTACGGTTTAAGTGAATAGTCAAACTATATCAGGACTTGGATGGAGCATAACTTCTTTTTCCATACAGCATGCAACTAGAATTTCGACAAGTTATTGATGTAATATTTGGCGCAGTTTTTTGATAAAACATGAATTCATAACTTGAAGCTGTTTTTTGAATATGGGGAAATATTTGTGTTGGAGTATTATCACGTTATTTCGAAAAAATCGCAAAAAAATCACGTTTCTGCCACAGAATTTCAAACTATAATGTACTTGAATCTTTTTAAAAGGGTATCATTCTTGTAGAAATTTATCCCCTTTAATTATTTGATGTTACACACATGGTAAAATGGTTCCGCTTACAAAGTTATCTTGCGAAATCGAAAAATTGATTTTTCAAGGCGGCCATTTGAAAAAACATGGCTGGCACGGCTCTCCCTGGGCCGCAAAATCTTCGAGGCGGGCCAATATCTAAATTTGTTTATTTTATATTTAATTCAACATCTGCTGCCAATTTGGTGCTTTTAGTACAATGTGAACATTCGCGTCGATATTTGGACTTAGACCGCCGGACTGAAACACTCGAGAAAAAATGAAAGAAAAGAACGAGCTTACGCCTGCACATTATCAATTTTTTGGTTGACATTTTTTGGCGCAACAACCACCCCCCCCCCCCCGAACGACTTTTCAGCGGCTGGACCGACCGGGAAAACCTTAGGACCTAGGATTTGGCCTTGAATGAACAACCGCTTTGGACTTAGTTACCGGGAAGTTTTTGGCTCTGCCCCCCCCCCCCGATAACAGGCACCTGTTACGCCCCTGCTCTTAGACGTGAATGCATTTTTTTTTTGCTTTGTAAAAAAACATACAAACGATTTTTGTTACTTACGTGACTGCGCATGATAGCGTGAGCATGAGGTCAACTTTCTCTGAAATACTTGTTTAAATATGCATGTCATGTCAATACATACTCTCATTATTTTGCAGTAAATATCACATTTTATACTGATTGGCGAAGTTGGTGATTTTCATGCTGTTAGGATTTAAGATTCCATTCACGTGGATGTCAGACACATTAACGGTCGCTAAACAGAGTGATATCACAAAGTGTCTACATTTTTGGCAAGTGTTGAAATGAGAATTTTGCTCCCAAGAAGGGTTTGGCGAAAATATTGCATTCAAGTCATGATTCTTCTCTTAACTGACTGTTTCCCTATCACACCCTAAACGCTTCTGCTTTTGCCGTACCTGAATTGCTACATTTAGTATTATGTTTATCTGTCAATCTAATGACAACTTACTCAAAACAACTGTACAGATGTAGGTGAGTTGGATATGTATTGAGAAAAAATGACAGTAATAATTGGGTGAACGAAAGTGTGATTTAAAGGGGTAGAGTTCGAGTGCACTGCAGATATCTGCCATTCCTTTGATGTTGTTCTGATTTTTTTTTTAATACATCCAGCTCTCCTAATACAAGATGATAACTTACGAGAAGATTAGTAAAAGCCGTAGCTTAGAAACACGCTAGGCACTCCAGCATCGAGTCCACGCATCAAACTCAGTAAAATGTTGAAATCGCCGCTCTCCAAAATACCAGACAGGTTCTTTGTTAGTACTGGTACATGGCTGTGAAGCTTTGGTATTCATCGCTAAGCTTACAAAACAACTGTACATACTAAGAAATAAGGGTGCAACTGGGGAGCACTTGTAAATGTCCTAACATCAGCACATTAGCATGCAATTCTGTACCTTTCAGGGTGCACTACTTGCACCACTGTGGATTCAAAATTGCACCTCTGAGGGTGCGATGTTCTAGACGTACACCCAAAGCTTTTCGAAATTGCACCCATAAAGGTGCTGCTACTGCATAATTCGTGCAATTTTTTAATGTGTATGGATTCTACACAAGGCTTCTGGGGAAAGAATTTACGTGAAAGTCGCCTCTCTACCTCGCCAAACTTATACAGACAAGATAACGGTGACTACGTTTCGGTGTACAGTTCTTCAGAAAGCAGGGTGACCAAGCTACAAGCTGTAATTATATCCACCGAAACCCCATATCGAGGTAAAAGAAGGTCCTGGAGACCAACTCTCACCTAGCTTCATGGATAACCTCACTCAAACGGGACATGGAATTGGAAGCAATAGATTAAGTTCAACCTGCAAT
>JZLH01S0636221.1:52201-69701 GCA_001188425.1 Eucidaris tribuloides | reverse complement strand
GTAAACAATTTGAGCTGATATCATTCATTTTGCCGTTTTCTGGCGTGCAAATCCTTAACCCTAATAGTGAGTATTAAACGCCAATTTTAAGGCGTTACCGATGGCCTTAAGATGCAATATTTATTCAAAATCATTACTCTGCTCTAGATGTGATAAGCCACACAACCTGGATTTCCTCCGAAGTTCATGAATTTATATTCCATCGGTAATCCATCAATCACTAACAAAACATGTTCATCCAGATTGCAATAAAAGGCAATTTTAGAAAGGTCTTTAAGGCTGTGTGCTCGATTTGTACACCAAACATCATCATTATTATTATGATTGTTATTATTATCATCATCATGATCACGATGGAGGTGATTATCATTATTACTATTTTTGTAATTATTGTTATTATTATTATTACTATTATCATTATCATTATCATTATTACTATTATTATCATTATCATTAATAGTAGTAGTAGTAGTAGTAGTAGTGGTATTAGTATCATCTTTATCATTATTTTGGTTCAGATTCATCCAAGTAAAATAGGTATATAGTAATACAGTGTTCAAAAATTCGGAATACATAAGTTATAAATTTTTTGAAATATAAACGATAAATCGTTTGAAATTGGGTCGTCACTCAAGTTGTATTTTGTAACGGTAGTCTAGGTTTCAGACGCTAGATGTAGTTTTCACTTACTAGTTTTGAATTTGGTAGTGTCCAGCCGCATCACAGATTGCTTGACAATCGTTCAACTGCATCGAAACTGCACCTATGAGTTTTTGACGCCGTAAGCTTTAATCGGCAGGTATTAATTTTTCACTAGTGATACAGGAATAAGGTGTGGCAGTCAGACTAGTTTTACCCTTGTGTGAAATTCAAAATTAAGCAGACACGTCACGTCGGTGCAGTCTGCCTGCATTTTGTCAGCACTTATTTTCACGAAACCTGACTTATCAGATCCAAGGCTGTTGTGTGAGGTTAAAGGCTAACGTTGTGGAGCTTCAATTTAAAAAACTGTCAAACCTTAATATCTGAGCTACATAATAGTGTTCAAATTGACAACTAAACACCCTAGAATACAAAATTGTTATAATGTTATGCTGCCAATGGCAATGTATGCATGAATAAACAATTTCTACTCCTGTGGTGATAAAATAGCATAGACCTGCACACAGTAAGTGTATGGGAAGAAATTAGCAGGTGAATCCGGTCAATTTGAATGCTTGTAGATTTTCCCTTCTTTAAAGCACTAAATCATCATTTTGAAATACAATTTTTTTCAGGGTTTCATTTTTAGACCTTATGAAAGACACTTGGAACATGGAGGATTATGTAGCTCACATATTTACATTTTTAAACTGTGGTAAATGTTAGCCAGCAGTGGCTTTAAGATTTATGTGAATCTTTTCATTATAAATGAATTAGCTTATGTTGTCGATAAGATCAGTTTGGGGTTTGCAAATCGTGGGCACAACATTTAAGCTGTAGGTAAAACAGAGAGTCTAATCCTTAGATACCTGATAATAAATCTAAAATGATACAAGATCTATATCGTTATGTGTTTATCAGAGCGTTTCATAAGGCTCGAGTAGGTCTATTTTCAAAACTTTCAGAAGCTTCTTGGAAGGATTATTTCGCTTCCGAATGATGCAAATACAGGTAAACAAAATTTTATCTGCTGTGTTGTGTATTATTTTCCTTCCCTTCCTGTTCTTTCCTCTGTTCCTGCTAGAATTCCTTCTAATGCTTCACTGTCATTCTCTTACTGCTCCCTCTTCTGCTTCTTCCTTTCTTCTACTTTTTCTCCTAGTCTATTCTTACCCTTCCCTGATTCCTTCCGCTCTTCCACTGCTCCTACTTTTTACCCTCTTCTCTTCTCGCCTCTCTTCTAATTACCCCTGCTCTTCCCTTGCTCTTTTACCTTTCCTCCCTCTCTTTTCCTGTCCGTCCTTTACTTCTTCTTGCTCTTGATTCATCTGCTATACCCCCTCTTATCCTGCTCCTAATCTAATTCCTCCACCTTCTCCCCTGCCCCTCCTCTAGTTTTTCTTGAACCCAACTAATCTGCTCCTACTTTCCCCTCTTTTCCTGCCCCTCATTAAGTTTTTCTTAACTCATCTGCTCCTGCTTTCCCCCTCTTTTCCTGCTCCTAATCTAATTTCTCCTGCTCCTTCTCAACTGCTGCTCCTACTTTTCTTTCCTCTCTTTTCCTGCCCCTCCTGTAATTCCCCCTACTGCTCATCTTCTTCCCATTTTACTTCGTTTCTGGCCTCCAACTTGTCATCCTCCACCCCAATACCTACATAAACAGCATCATCCTCAGCAACGTTATCATTATTTCCGTTGCCCCATCAGATACGTAGGATCAGCTTATATTTTCACGAAACAAAAATGTACACAGCGCAGTAAATCCATACCGGTTTTCGGTTTTTCAAAGAAATTATATTGGTAAATAGGTTATAAATTTTAGGCGTTGTTTAAAACATACGCTACTAGCTATAACCTCTGGCGGTCTGTACCGTAGACGGCCTGCCATAATTGTTTAAAGTCCTCTGACATAATGTCGCTGTCGCCATGTGGAAATACCACTATCCTGTCTTTGATACGTCTCGCAGCTGGTGCTCTTCTTTAAACGAATATCAAACACAATACCCGTTGAATGATTTATAATTATCCCCATGGACAAAACAACTTAACCTTGTATTAGTAGCGACGTGAGAGTGTCTACCTTTTTACAAGATTAATGCACAGATGGGCAAGTAATACTATTGGGACGTGTTAGACGTCAACAAGAGAGACGGCAAAGCGAATTTGACCTTATACAATAACATACATGTAACACTTTCCCGATAAAAGCGGCCATGTTTGTAATCCAATTACGGCGTGAAATATAGAATATGGATCCCCGTATGGAGCACAGTAGGGATTTCCGTAAAATCATATGTCATTAACTTTTTTTTTCGTCGACCGCCCTCGATGGATTATTCTGTAATTGGCGATTTGAACGATTTAAAACGAAAACATTGCCATGTTGCGATTAATATTTTTGAAATCAATACACACGGGTCACAATTTACCTGTAGTTTGAAAACGCTCTCATGCCCGGAAGTTGCCTTAACATTTTTGACAAACGAAAATTAAAGAATAAGTTGTAAATGGGAAAGGGGTGAATCAAAAGGTTAATAACCTTGTTTTCGAAAAAGTGGTACCCACGTAAAGATGAATTCCCTTTCTTCCCTAGAATAATCATTTGCCACTCATTTTGCCATTTGGTATTACGCAAAACATAAAACTTAAAGAGAATACACAGTACTTGCCGAGTTCTTGCAGAACAAAACCATTTTAACAACAGCTACTTTCAAACCTTCTGTGAACAGATCTATGGTATTCTGAAAATGTCGCTATAGTACAGGAGACAGTAGTTGCAAACAGCAGAAACTTCGTTTTTGACAAATCTGCCACACAATTCCCAACTGCTGACAAAGTTCTAACACAGAAATTAATATGTGGGACTATGTTAATTGTGGACATACACACTTCAGCATTGGAATGGGAACTTCATATGGAAAACTTCACCTGTTCAGTCTGCCAATCTCTCAACTTTTAGTTGTATATGGGGTGAATTAGTCCCACATTGTAATGCACAAGTGATATACTCTCACCTGGAAACCAATGAAATGTGAAATTTTGATGAAAGATTTTTCATCATCAACCAGTACTGTGTATTCTCTTTAATCACTTGCGCCAAGAGTTTCAAATGTATACATACAATTGCCTTTTACCGTTCCCGTAACTGACACTTGACCGAGACACAGCTTGTGGCATGAGTTAACCCTTCGATTTTTCATCGTACTTCATTAAGGAAATGGCAAAATATAGATTCGAATGAATCCTTAATTTTGGATAAAATGCTCCCAGAATCCAGGATATTTATTTTGCATTTAGTGTTGTTCTTTATCGCATCTTCAAAGGCAAATTGAAACACCTTTTAACAATATTCTACCGACGCAATAATACTGTAAATCATTTTCACTTATCAAGGTTCAAGATGAATCTTTCGAACTTAAATATACAATCTAGCAAGTATATAGGTTGGTATGTGTTTCAACAGATTTGGTTCTTGAAGTATTTTCGACTTCTCCCAATCATATTGCTGCCATTTAAAAGTTTTCATTGGTTTAAACCATAGGCCTTTTATTGCTATTTTCTCAGTTCTGTGAGCCTAATGCACAGACTACACGGCAATTAGTGATTGATGCATTTTTCAAATTCTAGATAGATATTTATCTTCATATTTTAAAAAAAAAATGGCCTCATGTTTTGTTGTTTCGGGAAATGATAAGATGCATCAATAAACCTGCTAAAGGGTAGCCTGGCGATATAAGTCAAGACCGAAGTTTTCCGCCTTGCGGATTTTCCGCGGAAATATCGGTCATGTCGGTATTTGAGGTATAACGCGGAAAACAGCATTTTGAACAAAAAAAAATGAAAATAAAATCATGCCTAAAAAAATCCTCCAAAAGCAAAATTTCTAAATATTTATTGAATAAAACTAAACTAATTTACGAGAAAGAAGCCCAATGAAGCCAAAGAAATCATGCGTTACTTGCAAATATGTCCCCAAACCCGAATTCATCAAAAAAAACCATGGGCCGAGTAAGCTGGACTTCAGTTGTGATTTTTTTTTTCGAACCAAAATTCAAGTCAGAAATTGCAAAATTACATCGCTGAGAAAAACGGAATTTGGCATTTGTGAAATGGAAAAAAAACCGGAATGTGACATTTTGTAAAACTGAAAAACGTCAGTCTTTAGATATAAGACGGAAGTGTTAAAGTCAATAATCCCACACCATGCAACATTTTAAGAAAGGATTTATGTATGGATTAGGCTGACACATATAGGTACCAAAAACAAGGTCTGTAGTTTCCATGTGTTTATCAATATGCAGGAAGCAAGTTGTGCCACTGGCGTACAGAAATAGCATATTAATGTGGCCATAAGTTGAACTTGCGAAGTACACTGGACGACGATTGAACATACCAATAATATTGTTGTCGTTGTTTTTGCTTAGATTACTTTAGATATGATATTCATTGCTGTTTGTTTTTCTGGAATCTTTATTAGACTATTCTTTTTTAATCTCTTCTCTGACCCAGTTATTTCGACGTACCAAGGCTGACAAATACACTTTCAGCCTTGGTACGTCGAAATGACTAATGGAAATGAAATATCATTCAACGTATCCCAAATTCTCAAGCTTTCCCTACTAGAAAGAACATAGTGTCCCACAGTGTGTTCACAGTGTGTTCGCATAGTCGGCTATGTGAAAACGCCCGAATTTTTACAGTGTGAAGATGATTTCCCACTGTAGTGAGGTTTTTCACAGAGTGTTCACATGGTAATGTTCTGTCCACACAGTGAATTGATGATTCACAATGTTAAAACGCTCAAATTTAACACTGTGAAGAGATTTCACACTGTTCTCAATGTGTTCACACTGTGTTTCACACTGTGTTCACACTGTGTTTCACATTGTGTTTCACATTGTGTTTCACACTGTGTTCTTTCCAGCCAGGTTTCTTTGCCTTGCCTCTGGCAATTGAGTCGTTTTGAAAATCCAGTTGTGATTTGTTGCTTAAGGAATCCTTCAAAATAATCATAAGTTGATCATTAAATTATTCAATAATTGATTAATGTTAAGTCTTTATCATAGTATAATTATATTGGTATCTCAGAAAATCACCGTGGATTATAACATGTATGAAGGGATTACGATTTAACATCAACATTCAGTAAGTACACTTGTGTTTCTGGTAAAATGAGTCCTGAATCTTTTTCAAGGAGAAATATGTGTATTCTCGAATGTCTCTCATAAATCACCCAATGATAGCCACGTTTATCGAAAAAAGAATATTCACCATTTCATTTCTTAAGAAAAAATCGTATAAATCTTGAAGAAAAAGTTTTAATTAATGAAACCCAAATGACAAAATACTCCCCATGTAGTGCTTCGAACCTCCGTTACCATAGAAACAATCCGTGCATTCTCTGTTTGTGTACTAAAACGACCGTCACGAGAATTCAATGCAAAATACCCTCCTCCTGGCGAGAGATATTGCGGATACCTACCGGAGATGCATCGCCAACACCCACACGCTAAATACACGGTCATTACATTACCATAGCCTCGGGAGTATTTCTCTTTATAATTCAAGGGCCACTCGTATTCTGATATTTTCCGTCTCTCCCCCCTCCGCGCAAAAATTACCATCGAAATTAAAATAAAAACCGAAGCGAGCTCGGAGATTACGCGCCATTAGCCCGGAAGTAGGGGTTGGCTCTTGACTCGATATCATATTTTTGTCCGTAGCGTTCATCAGAATTCAGTCGATTTTTCAAAGCCAAGCAAAACGTTAGATAACACGGAGAATCTATTTGCAGTAGTAAATATTTCATAATACTAAAGTATGCCTTTGGGGTAGCGTATCACTTTCATCAGGTATATGGTGTATAAGTACCGAGGCTCTGGGTATATCCTTTCCAGGTGATGTATGGATATCGCTTCAAAATTTTCAAGGACCGAATTCTGCGAAGAACCCAAATGATTCTTTTGATCGGGTAGTCAAAGGTACATGATTCATAATGGGCCAATATTACCTAAATTTTGGTAAAAGGAAGTAAGTGAGACGAGTGTAATTTCTTATAAATGAGACTTTTGAGCCTGTCATTTACATTATCATTAAAAACACAATTTAAGATTATCGAGCTTAACAAAAAATCGTCAAAGTTTGATATCTGAGCTGCATTATACTACTTCAAAAACAAATAAACACCCTAGAATACAAAACTTTGGAATTTTTGCTCTCACTGGCAATGATGTGTATGAGGACAAACGTCACCCTTGCCTTATGCATGCGATTCACGTGTTGTAACAAGAGTGGTATGGCATAGCCTTATACTCGTAGATCTACACTTTCCTAAAGCTTTAAATGATCGTCTTGATATACATTTTAGGGCTTCATTTTTTAACCTTATCAGAGACACATAGAGCATGAAGGATTATGGAGCGCAGATTACTTTAAACTGGGAACATAGTTTTGCCTTTAACATGTTTAATACAATATCACAGCAATTTTACTTAAATATCTCTCAATCGAATGATTTTCATACCAAATTTTGCTTGGCGTTTCGGCAGCAAAAGGATGTTTAAAAAATATACAACATTTGAGTGAATTGCTTTCCTTTTTCCAAAGTATAGGGCAGCATATAATTCATTGTATGCATGGGGTGGAGCATAATATTGTGAACATATGCATACTAAAACATAGATCTGACTAAGTACTATAGTTTGTGTTAGGTGATGTCATACAGTGTTTTGATATCAAGTAAGCCATATGTGTTGGAGGATAGTTCGAATCTAGAGACTAAATAGTGTGATTTCACGCTAGATTCCTTCCTAATCTAAATATTTTCATGGGCACATAACGAAGCATGGAATAACATAATCTTTGGGAATAGAGTAGCCAACCGTCATAGCATCATGCACTTACATTTATACCCACTATTTTACACAGGGCCCTGGGAACGATTTTTTTCACCGGCGGTGCAGAGATATATATTTTCGCGGCCCCCAAAAATTTTTCGAGGCCAAAAATTTCTTTTCACGGCAATCAACAGCTGAAAATGTCGCTCAGTGGGGGGGGGGGGGGGGGGGGGTGTCCGGCGGAAAATTTTTCGCAGGCCAAATGTTTTTTCGCTGGGCCAAAAAAAATTTTCCACGGCCAAAATCGAACAGCTGACAAGTGCTCAGTGTGGGGGCGGGGGGGTTGTCGGCCGGAAAATTTTCGCGGCCAAAAAAAACTCTCGGAGCCAAAAAAAAATTTCAGCGGCAAATTCGCGGCCAAATCAAGCAGCTTGAAAGTCTGCTCTGCGGCAATTGAGAAAAATAGACATACACGTCTTTTTGAAAAATTTCTGGGGGTGCTTCAGCACCCCCGCTTCAAAGGGCCATGATTTTACATTGTGTTGTGTTGATTTTATGTTTTCAGAATTATTATGGAGCCTCGGATACGAGGGGTTTAGACCCATTTCTTAATGTCTGCCCGCCAACCTTTCTACACCGATCTAGCACCTCTTTAGTATGTTTCTGGTAAATGAATGTCGTGCATTTGACTCTGTCAATCAACGTAGCTCTTTTTGTTATAGTTTGTCTTTATTTCAAGCACTTAAACAGATACGGTACACTCAAAGTACGGTAAATGTGTAAAAAAAAATCAAGCATTCGTCGTTAATGGCCTGTTAAATATTTTTACGCCATTGGTGAATTGATCATGTGAGTATACGAGGAGTTGATTTATTTATACATGTGAAGACGCTCAATAAATTTAATATGAAACGCTAATTGTATTGACTTGAATTGGATTGACCTGTTGCGTTCAAATAATTGGGTATATCTCAATCCAAGCGACAGGTGTTGTGTGCTTGTGGGGATTTCGACAAAATTTAGGAAAACATTGATTGCATTTATATGCAGAATTGGGATACGGATGCCATACGAGATTCAAGTGGTGGTTGGGGTGGGAAGACTGGAGTCACCTCCGTATCGGTGAATTTTGACATATTCAAATTTTCTGCACACCGATTTAACAAACAGTGCTCCGAACAACCGTAAAACCTGCCCGAAGCTGTTCCGGCATATGCGTGAAGGATTTAAAAGTCTTGAAGTATTTTCGTTCAAATCGTATTCCTGAAAGAAAGAAATACTAGGTCCCCAAGTAAGAAAATCTGAAAATGATACCTCCCGATTTAAAGTTGGCCATCTAACATTTAGGTCACATTAAGCTGTGGAAATTCTGCATTACGAGTATGGTAAAATATAATTGAAAATTTGGATGGATCATAATCAAATAGCAATTTGATAGTTAAAAGGTATATTCTTCAATTTTGACAACTAGGTATATATTCATATTTCGAATAAATTTCAAGGCCCTTTCTTTGATGAAATTTTCTTTTCAATTTTGACTAGGTTCTCGTTAGTGTCTCTGGTACTCTTTCCTTCTAGAAAGAATGAAACTAACAACTAAGTGACACTTTAATTGTCCCTTGTTTTTACAGACGTACCAATTATATAGGCGTATAGGAAAAACTATAATACCTCTCTGAAGAAGAATTGGTAACAAATTTGCTCAGTCCCTACGTAAACATGCATTTTTTTGTTTACAAATTTGGCAACTGTTACAGTCCTCCATTATCGCGTCTCTTTCCAACACGAATTGGCGTACTGAACTTTGACAAACTTTTCATCCTTCATTTACCTATATACAGTGCATATTTGTTTGGCATGATTTATGTTTTTTATCATCTTCTGAATTCTGTAATGGCATGAATTATGAGATGATTGGTAACAAACCGGTCGACCCCCATATTTCATAGGGCTCTTTCACGTGTTGATCCTATAGTCACACGTGCCTGGATATACACAACGTTATAGGAATGCCTACCGATCGACGACTAAAAAAATACGCAAAGAAGGAACAAATATCAATATTTTGATCGTTAACCACTTCAAGTTATGCATGGCATTTTCGGGTGGCTTCTTCCATGTCAATTATTGCGCAGTACAACTACCAGTATTAAAGGATTTTATCAAATCCATGAAGCACAATATTTTCTCACACTCATACATAATAAAAAAACATTGAACATTAAATTTGACTTTCAACTTCTTCGAATTGTTCATTCGTGAAATTAGTGTTTGTTATAATAACAACACAGCGCTATCATATTTTTCTTTTGATACTATCTTAAAGCCTAAGTTCAGTTTTGGGGATTTGTTTTTATTTGAAAGCTTTATGCCCAAAGGTCATATTACATGAATAACAGATTCTGAATATCTTTCGTTTTTTTAAATTATTAATGAAAAATATCGGGGGGGGGGGATCCCGAGATTACGGGGTAACCCCAAGATTTTCGACTATATTTTACATTATAGCATCCAAAGGGCTAATAAGGTGTTAAAGTGATAGGCTAACATTGTGGAGCTTCAATTTAAAAAAATGTCAAATTTTGATATCTGAACTACATAGTAGTGTTTATATGGACAAACAAACACCCTAGAACAAAAAAGTTTGGAAAGTTACACTGCCAACAATGGCAAGTTATGTATGAATAAACAATTAAAACTCGGGGCGAGTTTAAATAGCGTAGGTGTACACACAGTAAGTCTATGGGAGAAAATGGGCAGGTGAATCCGATCAACTTACGATTTTCACTTTTTTAACCCTATATTAACTGGGGGGTCAATTTGACCCCCCCCCCCCTCGACGAATTTCGCGACCATGCCGCCGTGCAAAATTTTTTCACCGCGTCGCTCGCCGACTTTTACATTTCCAGTCTTGCGCATCCTTTTGAGACTATTTCGCGAAAATTGGACATACCGTTACGACGCTGCGCGACCTTTTTATACAATGCATGTCAACGCCCAAATTGCTCAAAAACGTGATTTCGTGTACAAATCAATGGAAATTGTGTTTTTCAGCCAAAAATATAAATGTATGATTATTTTTGCTTTTACTGGTTGAAATGAATTAATTTTATGCTGTTTACGATTGCAAAAGTGTCCCCAACAAATTTCATCAAAAAAACAATGAAAACAAAAGGTCGAAAAACAAAGAAATACACAAAACAATGAAATACATAAGAAATTAATTCCAATTTGGCAAATGTTTTTGTAGATAATTGTTAGAAATGTCAAAATGATATATTTTCACCAAAAATTAGCATTCTACTAGATGAATAAGTGAGTTATAGGCGAAAACAAAAATTTCATACACTTATTTGTGTAATTAATTACTTAAAAAATAGAAAAATAATTTTTTGGCAATTTCACTATACAGTCGTGTAGTTTACATCCGGCTCTATGCGCATGCAAATTTTCGCGGCGATCGCGCGATCGCGGCCGAGATCTCGGGGGGGGTCAAATTGACCCCCCCCCCCAGTAAAAACCTGGTCTGAAATAGCCCAGTTAAAATAGGGTTAAAGCACTAAATAATCAATTTGAAATGACAATTTTTTCAGGGCGTCATTTTTAGACCTTATCAAAGACAATGGTAGCATGGGGACTCATGTAGCTCAGATTTTTTTGACTGTGGTAAATGTTAGCCAATACCTTTAAAGGCAGTGGATCTTATTTGCAAACATCCCCACAGACCAGGACAAGATAACCCATACCCTTAGGCTACTGATGAAGGGCATGTATGTGAAATCTGGGGGTCAGTGAGTGTCTAGAATTTGAAAAATCTTAAAGAAAAACAATAGCTGTTTAGTGTATGTTCTATGGTAGGAATTTTTTTCTCGCGAGAAAAAATTCAAATCTGAGTCTAACGGTCTCTATAATTCCACTAAAACTAAGTCTCTAGCTCCTTTATTTTGCTAAAGGTTCCCAGATGGCATTTTCTTCTAAATGACATTGTATTTACACAGTGTTAATTTTTAGGCATGCAAAAGAGATCCCCTGCCTTTAAAGTTTTCCGAGTTATACCTCATCAGAAAGAAAAGAGTCTACTCTTTCTGATGAGGTATAACTCGGATAAACTTAACACTTTATTAACCCTTTGGATGTTATAATGTAAAATAATAGTCGAAAATCTTGGGGGTACCCCGTAATCTCGGGGTCCCCCCCCCCCGAGATTTTTCATTAATCAATTTAAAAAAAAAACGAAAGATATTCAGAATCTGTTATTGGTGTGATATGATCTTTGGGCATAAAGCTTTCAAATAAAAAAAAAATCCCCAAAACTAAACTTGGGCTTTAAGATAACCCCTGTCAAGATTATCAAAGGATAAGACAAGCCGATGACAAAGCAATCCCTATAGAGTATTAACTCAACACTAATATTAAAAACACTATATAACATTGTGGAAGCCACATTTAAAAAAAAAATGGTTAAACTTTGCTATCGGACATATTTGACAGTGTTTGAATAGACAAATAAACACCCTTGAATACAAAACTTCAGACATTTTTGCTGTCACCCGTAATATATGTACAGAGAGAAATCGGCACATTAATTATAGAATGGTCGCTCAATGTTTTTACTTTTTAAAAAGCACTTAATGATCGTTTTGAACTGCAATTTGTTCCAGGGCTTCAATTTTAGACCTTGTCAGAGACACTGGTAGCATGAAGAATCATGTAGCTCAGACTTTTCAACTAGAAACATTGTTATATAATGCCTTTAATACAATCTTTAACGCCACGCTTGTGTTTATTATTCACATATTCAATTATTTCACTTTTTGATTTTTTTTTCATTTATAGGTATTAGGGAGCACACATTTGTGACCATTTTGGTTACTTTCTTAGGAATAATTGATAGTGTCCGTATAATAACTGTCATGATCACTACATAATATTCATGTTCTTCGTGGGCGAAGACACATTTGTTGAAGAGTACTGGCCGTTAATGATTGTGATAGCCGATAATGTGGACCATTTCAAAACATGTGAGTAATCGAGTGTCGAGTAATATTCGTTTGGCCATATGCGTTTGTACTGCATGTCGTTGAAATTAAGTTATACATGTTTTT
This sequence comes from Eucidaris tribuloides, assembly GCA_001188425.1. NCBI lineage: Eukaryota > Metazoa > Echinodermata > Echinoidea > Cidaroida > Cidaridae > Eucidaris > Eucidaris tribuloides. Next base: position 57,118 of record JZLH01S0636221.1, on the reverse strand, counting down.
GTTAAAATGTCAATCGCAAAGTATAAGTCATATCATTCTTCCCATGTCAAACATATGATTTGGGTCTGTAAAGGGGCAACTCAAAATTGATCTTAGTGAGCATTTATTTTGTAAAGTAATTGAGTCAACTGAATTTTGAATATTATTTCAATTTCAATGCGTCATAAAAACAGACAAATACAACAAAATATAAACATTAACATTTCAAAATCTATAATACATAGTAAAGGAATCAAGTTTTACATAAATTCAAATCAAAAATAAAATCTGTAGATATGTTGATTTGTTGAGTCACCCAGTGATTTGTCATTAATGTTTCTAGTGATTTAGGCAAAAATAACACAGAATGTAAACTCGTACAGCTAATTGGAATGTGGAACTTTGATCTAAGTACAATCAATCACCATATATTTGTTCATTTGTTCTCTGTTGATGTCTTTAAACAAGAACATTTCGTATTGTACACAACCTAAGCCTCACTACTGTATTTATATGGGACATTTACCTATCTTCCACGATACACAATCGCAACAAAACTGGGTCATAAGTCGGCGGAGAGGATGCGCGCATCACTTTGTCAAATTTATCATTCATTAGCGGAAGATTGAAGTTTCCCGCGACTTTACTGCCGATAATTCAGGCTCCTTTTGTACACCAAGCCCTGCAAGTGCCGCAATGATTTTCCAAACACGCTCGTACCTCGCTCGCCTGATTTCCAGTAAATTGATCAATCGTTCGCCTGACTTCCTCACGCCCCCTTCTAACAAATCAAAACCGATAATCCCCTCAATGGAGTAATGTCAACTTCACTTCGTGTTCGCTGAATGAATCTGCGCCATCCATCTTAGCCACCGAATAAACACTCGTCAGACGCTGGTAATATAACACAAGACGTTTGTATGTTAATATATACATCGGTGTGTAAACGCTTTTGCAAAAGGTGAAAATCAACATACAACGAAATTGGCATATGCCTGTCGGGGAGGAAATTCAATAATTTTCGTTACGGTTTGGGAATTATGCTCGAATCCCACCAAGTATCAAACAATAGCATCATAAATCAAAGTTAAGTCGCAACCCTTGTGAAAGAACAAGATCCACAGGAAATGGAATAATGTATTGATCCCCGGGGTAATAAAACAAAGAACACGGAATCTGACTGATGTAGGTATCGGTAACAAATGTGTAAAAAAGAAAGTGTGGTTCTTCGAAGTGTGTCTCTTGAGAATGGCAATTCAATTTTTCAATTCGTGTTAATTCTGAGCTATCACATGTAGGTGTGTCCAGACACATACACTTACAAGCAATCAAGCTAACACACACGCAGACACACACACACACACACACACACACACACACACACACACACACACACACACACACACACACACACACACACACACACACACACACACACACACACACACACACACACACACACATACACACACGGGGTAAGACTTACATACATGTTCATTTATATACACTGCTTACACTAACACGAACAAATGTAATCATTTTGGCGTTATCCGAATAACACTCTTATTGTTACAATGTTTTTTCCTCCGACAAGTATTGATATAAATAAAACAGATAATATTCAGGCGTAGCATGAAGGGAAAAGGCCCGTGTACGTCAACCCAATTTTTTGGCTATTAAAATTCAATGATGGTGGTTTACATTTAAATCGATATTTATTGGGGGTTCTAATGATACCACCAGTAATTCCTAATCATTAACACGTATTTCATGGCTGATTATTTAAGATTAAATCTCTGTTAAAGTGAAAGGTAGTTATATCATCAGCAATATCGTTTTCCATCTAAAATTACCCTCACATACATTTCATTCACAAGATTTATTTTTCAGCTTTTCGGCGTATGCCTCCAACCGACTCGTTGGGTCAATTCTAATCTTGAAACCGTGAATGATTTTTGAAGTTTATGTTTGAATGGCTGACCTCGCAAGGCTGACTTTTAAATCGATAATAGTACCTTAAATAGTGACGCAAATCAAATCTTTGCATTTACTTTTACCTTTTAGCATGTTATACAGAGTGTCTCAATAAAAATTGTGCAAGGGAAAAGCACCCTCTGTGGCACTTAGCACATACTTTTGTGACATGATGCTTGCATCAACTTCAAGGGCACAGTCATAGCTTTCAAATGTCGGTTTTTTTCTGTTAAATTTGCTCGAGATATGTTTAGTTACAGTGTGAAATCACAATTGTGCCACTTTTACTACAGTCAAAGATAGCATCAGGCCCTCTTCAGTCGTAAAAGATGTGATTTTACCCTTTCATTGTTAGCTAGACATATCTTGAGACCAAGTGAAGCAAATTGAACAAAATAAATGTGACCAGTCACCACGATAACCTGATAAAGTCGCGCATCTCATGAAACATAAACATAGACAGAAAAATACTTTTGTGAAAAACATAGATATTCAAACTTTTGTAACATGTGAAGGTCATAACACTTTTGATTTGTGAAGACATGTCACTTTCATACTTTATAGCATTATTATGATAATTGGCACTAAGGTTGTGCGACTTTATCAGGGTATCGTTGTTGTAACGGGTCACAAATACATTTTGAAAGATTACACTATGCCCCTAATGTAGATGTTAGCGTCAGCCACAACTATGTTTTCTAATTGCCAAAGAAGGCGCTTTGACTTGCATATTTTTTTAGTACACACTGTACATATTGATGGTGTGACGATCAAGTGTGCACTGTTGTCGTACTGAATAAAGTCTTTATAAATGGTCATTACGATAAATTTTCGCCCACAATCATGTTTCACCCAAAGATCGATAGGTTTTCGCCTTATGACCATATGAACAGTTTGATCGCAAAACGGGTTAACTCCTTTTTAGTAACTTTGGAGAAAAATGCATTTCTTTGCCTGTGTTTGTACACACGCCTATAGAGGAATACAAGTAAAACCCGAAATAGTTTGCACTTGCGAGTGGAATTTAACTCAAACCTCATACTATACCTGTTGGAAAGACCACAGTGTCCCACAGTGTGAAACACAATGCGAATCACAGTGTGAACACATCGTGAACACAGTGTGAAATCTCTTCCCAGTGTTAAACTCGAGCGTTCTAACATTGTGACTCATCAATTCACAGTGTGGAAGAGAACATCACAATGGGAACACTCTGTGAAAAACCTCACCACTGTGTGAAATCATCTTTACACTATTAAATTCTGGCGTTTTCACATAACTGACTATGTAAACATAATGAGAACACACCCTGGGACACTGTGTTCTTTTCAGCGGGGATCTTTGGGTACGTAGGTGGTAATATTTTTATTTTTATATCTTAAATATGTGTGTGCTAATAAGTTAGTTTGGGTGAAAATTGGAGTGATGTTGGTGTTAATAACTCACTTTTGGTGAAGAATGGAGTTAACCCGCTTTTGCAATCAAACTCTCCATATAAGATATGTATGGAAATTTAAACTAGCATTGGATCCACGTACTTCAATTGATCAGTAGTGAGTTTCCAATGATTTGACGCATTTCTCAACGTATCGATCTAAAACACGATCCCAGTGGACAAACAATGCATTTGCAAACGTCAAAAGGCTGCATTCATTGATTTTGTTTATTTTTGCAAATCCTTTGAGATTCAAGGATCCCCACATATATCTAGAAATAAACATAAACACAAATATAGCCCTATAACACACTATTTATATACATGTATTTCAATGTCATCTGGCTCGACGTTACAATGTCGTATGAACACAATATGAACATGCTTGTAGTGTGGGCACCAGTCATGGGTATGGATACGGGTATCAACAAGTGGGTGCGGGTGCAGGGCAAAACAAACAGTATTGTTACCATGATAACTTACAAACTGCCTATCGCAATTATTTCATTCAAAATTATGCGGAATACAACAGAAATATATCGACTCCGATCTGCAACCTAAATATGTGCGTTCTGTGTATCTTAGTAAATAGGTTATTCCATGACATAAGGTTACACGTCCGACTACATATGAAAAGCTTAGTTCCAAATGGTGCTAAATCCATTTTCACCCAAAAATGAGTTAATTTCACCAACACATTTGATACCTACTTATCTTGTTACAGTACAAAATTAGAAGTCAAATTCCACGAGCAAGTACGAAAGATCTCGGATTTTCATTTTTTTCCACAGTTATTAAAGTGGATTTAACGCCTTTTTGAAATAAGCTCTTCATATATCATTTTGTCTTCGATATCAGTGGCGATTTTAAGACTTTTATGCTAAGATTAGTGTATGCCATATCGCAAGCATTTCCAATACGGACGAATTTGTGCCAACTGCTGTAGAAATGGAACAAATACAATTCTACACATGTAAGACTATATCCAAAGGTTAAAATATTTGGAATGTCTCGAAAACATAATATTCCTAATGTTTGGTAGAATATTCTTTGGGAAATGGATCCTCGTAATTTATCACTGACTAAGGAGAGCAAAAATAGAGTAGCGTTATAGTTACATGATTTGTATCACGATTGTCAGAGCAAAAATATATGCAACAGGTCACTAATGTCTGCGGAAAAAGTGTCCATAGTACAAAAGGAAAGTATTCTTTCTTCTTGTTGTGTACAACTGTTCATACGAAGCTAGGTATAATGACATACCAAAGACATCATTCAAGTCCGGCCAATGCGATAAGTTTATTACAATTTTGATTTTGATTGTTTATTTTGCCTAATGTTAGTTACGGACACTATTTGGCATGCCCTTCAGTAACAAAAACAATCTATATAAATTAATTACTCACACCAAGTAGATTCATCCATATACTTGGTTACATACACACACACACACACACACACACACACACCTTATTTCAAAGAACTGGTAAGGAATTGGTATTGCTATTGCTATTGCTATTGCTATTGTT
>JZLH01S0636213.1:7470-19621 GCA_001188425.1 Eucidaris tribuloides | reverse complement strand
CAGCCAGAACCCAGCCCACCAAAAACTTTCACCTGATATCAAGAAAAAGAGACCGGCTGAATTAATTCTCGCATCACTGGCCCACAGACAAGTCTGCAGGATTGCTGCAAGATTCTATGATGTGGAAATCAAACAACAGAACTGCCCGCTCCCACATGTCAGTGGTGGTATATTTTTTTTCATACGGTGTATATCTGTTCATTATTAAAGCGCTTAATAAGGCCAAACCGTTTAATGAGCCGTTAGCGAGGACCCGTTATTACGAGACATTTTTGGTCCAATTTTTCTTCCATAGAAACCTCCGATGTATTATGATTTCTATGTAAATGGATCGGCCTATAGCCCGATTTCCGGCTTATTAGCCGATGGGTAATTCCCAGCCCCCAAAACTAAAGAAAAACAATGGAAATGTAACCCTGTTTATATGCGAGCATTTCACTTGCCTTACGTCGCGCGTTTTTACCGAGGCAAGCGATGTATCCGCTCACATCCATGTCAAACTTAACTCCTCTGCAAGAGTTGCCATCAAACATCGGGCTGTGCTTACACCTACCCCGGTGCCGTTTGTACACATTCTCCTATCACAGCCACGATAGCCGCGAGGACCGCTGCCAGCTACGCCACAGCAATGGCGTGATGTCTCCTTCCGCCCTGTTGCACCATTTCAAGCTGGCGTAACGGAGAGAGAAGTGGAGATCATCGTCACTTACACTTTTCAGCGTCTGCCCCTGTAATCAGTCAGTTCCTGACTTATTAGTTAGCTGATAATCACTTTTATGATATTTGCCCCAATAAACCTAGAGAAACAGTTGCAGTAGTGCGTAATAAAATGTTTGTTACTTTTAAGTCCATATGCCCATAATTTCTGTGTGTTCTTTATCGTATGTAATTTTATAAGCGAGCAATCGGTATAGCCGATGGAATTTGTGGGTTCCGACGTCTCTATAACGGGTTTGGCATGTCAGTGACTGATTGCGGCGAACACCTTGAAATATGCCTTTCAAGCAATCAAGATGTGTTGAAATATACCAACTATACGAATCAGCGGAGTGGAGTTATTTACCGGCTAGAAGGATTTTTCTCTAATTTGTTTACTAAAGGAGAATCAAGCATGAACACTAATTCTATTGGGGCATGATAAAAATAGGAAAATAGGCCACACAGCAGGTTTGCCTGCCACGAGGCAATTGACATTGGTTGTTTTAGAATGAGTCAATGTTTGACTCCAAGATTTTCGCAGGAGAATCCTTGCATAGTTCACTTGATGCTAGAGTACATGTAGTTTCAGCCCTATTTCAGGACTACCCCCAATCATGTCATTTACCTTTAAAGGCAAGGTTCACCCTGGCATCAAGTTGGTTTTAATAAAAGCAGAACAGTGAGAGAAATATATTATTGAAAGTTTGGCAAAAATCCACCGAAGAATAACAGAGTTATGGAATGTTAAACTTTTAAATTTATGACGTCATATGCGAGCAGCTCCCCATATGTCATGTGATATAAATTTCATAAAAGTGCCGTTTTCTCAGAAATTTGAAAATTAATTTACCTGTGCATTCAATATATTATCAGAAACATTATTTTTCATACATGCTCCTGTGAAAGAAAACCCATTCAATTATCATGAACCATTACAAAATGGCAATTTATGGAATTTACATGACATGTGGGGAGCTGCTCGCATGTGACGTCACAAATTTAAAACTTTGAAACTTCATAACTCTGTTATTCTTTGGTGGATTTTCGCCAAACTTTCATTAACATATTTCTTTCATTGTTCTCCTTTTGTTAAAACCAACTTGATGTCAGGGTGAACCTTGCCTTTAAGCTTTATACGCCCGGAGTCACTCATTTACATGTAATTTAATTTTTCAACTTACAGAGCACAAGTACTGTATCAATCAACATTCAAAGGAGAAATTCTTTTCTGGAAGTCAAATGGTAGCTCAGTTGGCAAAGGAGAATGGAGTATGGACATGTCATGTGTTGCACAGGGATGAGGTCCTCATTTTGTGAAGGGCGTTTGAGTTTTGGGTGGATGATTAGAAGGGGAGGGGAAAGGAGGTGATCAAAGTAGACATGGAAAAAGCAAGTGGTTGAGGAGAGTAGTCTCTGAGGAAGGAGGGTTGGGCTGAAGGAGGAAAATGCACTGAGTGAATCTGGCAAAGTAAAGGGAAGGGGTAAAGGCAACTGCTGTGAGAGTGAGTTCGGGTGAATCAAGCAACCCCCCCCCTCCTCCCCCTTCCCCTTCCCCCATAGGGACAAATCTGGATTTAAAAAAATCTGGATTTTGTAGTAACAGTTCATTGAGCAAATAAACTTACATGGGTTATGATATAATTAGAAGAAATAAAAAATGGCTCTAGAACCAAACTTGTAGAAAGAATCAGATATACCAGTCTATACACCAGCTGATAGGATTTGTCTTCAATTTGTTTACTTTATAAGGAGAGTCAAACATGAACATGCCAGCAATGAATTTCTCCTGTGCCCTAAGAGAAATTAATCCCATAAAAAATCTACACAGCTATTTTGTCACAAGGAAAAAAACTTTCAACTACAAAATTTTCACAGTAGATAGTTCTCTTAATCCTAGAATAGATTTACCCAAGTTGAGGACTACCCCCAATCATGTCCTTTAAGAAATTTTCTCTGAGACCCAGGGAAGGAGGGGGGGGGGATGTTATTCTCTACACGGCCTATCTCTCACCTGTGTCCAACAACCTCAGAAATGCACCCTAAATGGCGTAACCTACATAACCAAATTTGTAACCTTAAATGGCGAAACACATCAAGAAAGCTACCCTATTGGCATGACTCCCATGAAATCCACTTACATGTATTCTGATACCCTACATTGTAAGTGGCGTGAACAGGAAATCACTAATTTGATACCCTAAGTGGCATAAACAGTGAAATCAACTAATTTGATACCCCACCCAAGTGTCCTCATCTCAAACATTATTGTACACTGCGCAACCCGAAGCGGTTCACTTAACAATTCATGAATAATTCTCCTAATTATCAAACGTTCATTTTGGAGATGTTATTAGAGCCAGAAAAAAATTGCACCCCTAAATGGCGTAATCTACATAACCAAATTAGTATCCCTAAATGGCGTGACATGTGAGAAATGGCTACCCTTACTGGCGATTGCCAGCGAATGGTGCTTAAAAAGACGTCAACGACGTCCGAGGGCTGGAAAAGGGACCCTTTTCGACGCTTTTTCTGGACGCGGGTGCGTAGCATGCCGTGTGGAGAGCGACCCCCCCAGGGTCTGAGACCTACAGTACGTATAAATCAAATGATAAAATACAGGATGTACTTGTCCCTGGTGGGCAATAATTGATCTGATTTACTGTCATTTTCTTGTCATGTCTTTCCTCTTTGTACCTCATGCAGTCATGCCCCAGTGGTCACTCAAATGTATTCTGCACGCAGAAAACCTCAAACCAGAAACATGTTGGAGATTTGAATGCAAGTACAGGACTTGTCAAGTCTGGCGATAGTCAGAAGATGATAGTGTTTTTTCCCTCGTCTCAACTCGGGCATGGTCTTGAAGGTGGTGCAACGTTGTGTACAATCCAAGACCAATACAATGCCCCTGCACGAGAAGAAGCAGTAATAAACACAGCATCCACAAGTGAAAGTGATGTTGCCCTTGATGGAGAAGGAGTGAAGAGCATGCCGACGACAAGTGAAAATTATGTTGCCTCTGAGCAGGAAGAAGCAGTAAAGAGCATAACAATGACAAGTGAAAGTGATGAAGAGCACGTTGAGGGAGAGGACGCTTTTAGTGGTAAGGATCGTATCTAATTTTTTGTTTGTCTCTGCAATTTTATTTGGGTTGTTTTATAATCAGGGCAGTATAGGAAATACCCCAGGGCGACGGGCGATTTCGCCCTTTGCGGAGTCCAACTCATCCCCTTAAAATCCTCAAAAACCAATTCTTTGGGGCGACCATTTTTGGCAGAGTTGCCTCATTGTTGACTACAAAAATTTCAGGACAGTTCACACCCGTTTTTATCAAACATATTGTTGAAAAATTTGTTGAAAACTGCTGAAGTTTCTTTGAATTGTCACTCAGAAATCACTTATTGCGTGCTTATTCATGTGCATTATAGTCCCCAAAATACAAGAATAGCCCCAAGGCTCATATAAAAATCGCCCTTACAAATAAGAATTAATTCCTACCATGAATCAGTGTACATTGTACACGTAGCTGAAGTTGCTGAGTTTCTGTTTTTGGCCTCTTTAAAATGTGAACATTCTTGCTGAGAAACCTCTATTTGACCTATTGGTCAGCCTACAGTTGTGAAGAAACTTGAACAAAAATTTACAAAATGGTTAAAGTGTGTAAATGAGCATCATTTACCTGAGAAATAGGACTGCATGATTACGGTTCAAACTCGATTAACCGGCCAGGTTGGGACCAGCAGCCATCTGGATAAGTGACATGGCCGGATAAGAGAGATAATGTTCAAACACAGTATAGGGGGAGGTATACATGTACATGCCATAATTTGTTGTATAAACAACCCAAAGACCATGCACAAATTGCAACAGACCTCCCATAAGTGATACTTTATTTTAATTGTTCCCTGATACCCAGCTGGTTCTGTGTACACGTCTGATAAAGGTGTATCAATTTCAGGCAATGACTGATAAGTCCGTTGTCTGGATAACAGAGATCTCCGTATAATCGATGGTCATATAATCGAGTCCGAACTGTACTACAACACCAACCAATCGGGGGATTGATTAAACATAGGCCCGATTTACACCAAAAGGCCGGCCCGAGGCCCGCAATTTTGTGCATTTACACCAAATATTAGGCCGGCCCGAGGCCCCCTTTCTAAAACTCGCCGCATTGTGTCTCCCTACTACTAGAAATCAGTATTTCTACTTAAATATATATAAAAAAAAGAAATCAGCATTTCTTTTGTGCGCGATTCGATACACGTTGCACGTATAACTCTCGTAAGAGAGTCGATTTAAAAAAAAAATGTTGGTCAGGAATGAGATTCTGAAGTAACTAATAAACAGCAATATTTTTCAGTACTTGTAGTGTTGATGTTGATCTGGGATGTTGATACAACATAATGCAGTTCGAACAACTGTATAAAGACAAAAAGTGCATGATACTTATAACGGATATAATACTTCATGTATTTTGATGCGCTTTTCATCAAATTTACGATGGTTGGTTTGATGATTGGTTTGATGCACGGTTATACCTGCACGCTACACACACAGGAAGTATACGGTCCGGGCATTGTTTGGGCATTGTGTATTACGTAACAGCGCCGCATCGCGTGGTAAATTGGGGGCCTCGGGCCTCCTTTTGCATTTACACCAAATATAGAGGCGGTCCCAAATCGGGGAGGGCCTCGGGCCTCCTTTGCATTTACACCAAGCTTTAGGCCGGCCCGAGGCCGGCCTAAAAGCTTGGTGTAAATCGGGTCATATACCACACATTATGCACACTTGAGTTGGGTTGTGGACACCACTGGACATTAATGTTAATGTACTACAACTACAAGATTTTGTTTAAGGTTTTGTTTTTTTTGTCATTATGGGAAGGTTGTGGTGAGTGAGGAAGTATTGTGTACATGCATATAGAAATTGTACATTCTAAATCTAATAATGAAGTCAAGTTTTTAAACTGTACATGTACAGTGTATATCCTCACATTTTCAGAGAACAATGCATTAGTCTGGACACAAAACACATTATTTTCTGAGCTGTATATGATATTGGTTCAGTCAAGAAATACAGTCAACTCTGCGTAAGTCGAATTTCTTGGGACTGAAGAAATTGCTTCGACTTAGTTGAAATTCGACTTATAATGGGTAAAAAACAATAGAAAATAAAGGAATGGGACCCAGTAAAGACCTTCGAGTTAGGCAATTATTTGACTTATGCGACTTTGACTTATGCAGAGTTGACTCTAGAATTACTTGTATTGTAACAATAACAGCAAAAGGTATCAACATACTCGTAGACTTAGGCATTACATTTTTCTGTTTGAATGTAACTAAGCAAAAATCAGGTGGTGTATTACTTTTTTTTCCAATGTCTGTACATGCATATCACATAACACAAATACACAGAATGAAGCACATTTGCTCCCAGCTGTCATCTCAATTACATGGATGACACTGTCAGACTAAACAGTTAAGAGTCTTAACGACACAACGTTACAACAATGAAGACTCATCTACCTTAATACCACAGTTACATGTAACGATAATGAAGTGGAAAAAAGCTTATCTGCCTGGCTCATCGAAGAATTTTTGTCTTTGAAATGAATTTCCTCTTACTAATTTGATCCTGGCCTGTGATATGATGCACCATGCACTACACCGGGGTACCGTTGTACCCCGGTGTAACACGTTGTGCAGCACCCTCATGTATTGAAAAATTCATTTCCTTCAGTTATGATCACATGAAATCAGTGGTTATGACGCAGAACTTGCGCAAGTGCACAACAAAAAGTCATAAACTTACAAAAAATGGGTAAAAATGAAACTAAATTGGTTATTTTCACACTTATTTCATAACTTAAACGTTTACATAATTTTGCAAGCCAGTGCTAAAAAAAAATATATAATTCAACAAAATGGTGGATTTCTATGTACATGTAGTTAGTACCCCGGTGTATTGTCATCATATGCACGATGTGGGGCTAATCTGGACAGTGTTCTCTCGCTGCCTACATGTACATGTACATTGTACTTATGCCTTTACTGCTAGCAATACAAGTACATGTACCTTCATATACGTAATATAACCAGCAGTAAACAAAGATTCTGAAAGCAGTATTTATTTTGTGTCGGGACTCAGCTTGTTACTGAGATTGCTGCTTGTTGTTTTGTATGAATCAACATTGGGATTTTGTCTTTTTAGAAGATTGTTTACTTTTAGTCGATCTCGTAGGTTAAAGATTAATTTCAGTCCATCGCTTCCCTTCATTTTCATTAAGAAACGGTAGTTAGTACTTACAAATGTTGTCATGAAAGTTTGAGACCCATATGTCCTGAATTTGTCATTTTATGAGGAAAACTAATAACGATATGCTTTGTTCTTTCCGTGACTGTTAATTTTGCGTAAATTGCAGAATGCGGTTATGTGTATGTTGGCATGACCAGTTGAGCGCTGCAGTACAGTGGTTGACTACGTCACTAATATGCATGGTCAATCTGAAGTCTGTGACCTTCAGCGTGTATACCGATTGGACAATTTTGGGACTAACGAAATGGCCTGAGCACGGGCAAGGCACTGTACAAATTTTGAAGTTTAAATGTCCAGATTTTCAACAAAACTATGTATTCCACCCAAAGGTTGTAAGAGAGGTGTTTATTTCTACTAATCTTCACATTGTGAATTATTTTAGCTGATTTCATTCACTTTGCTGTTTTTTTGGTAAGCAAATCCCAAACTCATGTATGTTTCAGTTATAGGTGGTTGAAATTATTGAAGACATAATCGTGTATTGTAGCTCTTAAAGGTGGATTTCAGGATTTACATACATGCAAGTCCATCCAGTACATGTACTTCCCTTTGTTATGATTACCTAACGGTAGTAAAGTACTTAAGATCCATACGTCACAATAAACTTATTTTATTATTTTACAAGAATAACTTATAACGATGCTACCAGAATATTGTTCTTTCTGTGAGTTTAAATTTTGTTCAACTTGGTTGAACATGGTATGCATGACCGTAGGCGTACGCAGGATTTTGCGAAAGGGGGGGGGGGTGTTTATCTGCGGCCAAATCCTAAAATTTTCCTGGTCTGCCCAGCCGCCGAAAAGTGAAAAAATTTTCATTGCAACTCCGAGGTCAAAAAATGTTCCCGGTCGGCCCAGCTGCCGAAAAGTGAAATTGTTTTCATTCCAAATGGAAGATCAAATTTTCCCCGGTCAGCCTAGCCACCGAAAAGTCGACGGGGGGGGGGGGGGGGGCATCGCGATGACCAGCCAGAGAATGTAAAGGCAGCCCAGCGACCGAGGGAGTACTGTTCTGGCCGCTACCTGGCCGAGTATCCGGGTGGGGGGGTGTAAATCCCTGTGATTTAGAAATGGTAACCAAAACAATTGCAACACCCCACCACACCATGACCAGCTACAGGCAGCTGGGGGACTAGTAACACTGCTATGATTATAACGGTTGAACCCGGGGTTGGACTCTCCGACTCTGCGTGACATTCGGGTAGCGGCTGGTCAGACAATTTTAGGAGCAATTCCGTGAATTACTGGACAAATCACAAATTATATAAATTGGTCTATTGCAAATCGTATTACATTTTCAAGGTTTGAATGGGTATGAATCATGAAGAAACAATGGGAGACATCATTTCTACTCTAAATTTTACGTCTTCAACTGCACCCTCCAGGAGAATCAGAACCATACATGAAATACCACATGTGGGACTTGTGTGACTAAATCTCAGTTTTATGAGAAATTATCATTTATTCTGCAGTTTTTTCCATGCCAATAGGCTCTTATCATTGTTGTGAATAAAGCCCCACATATGCATACTAAATCTGAAAAAGACATGAATAAAATTAAACGCAAATTTGTGTGGCTGGACAAAATGTAACGTAACTAACCGTAACGTAACTAACCATGTTTTTGATGTTGTAGTCGCAAATGAAACAATTTTTATCAATATCAAATGACTTATCAAGATGTCAGCAATAGCATGGATACCACAGTTTGTTTCAGTTGAAAACAGGTTGAGGAAGCTTTGAGGACAAAGACATGTCATTTTTTTCCATGTCCTCTTTACGTAACGTAACTCACCATAATTAAAGTTCTTATTATTACCCACTAAAACGCGTGTCATGGTTTTGCTTGATGTTGTGAAGTAGGTGCCAGTCTAGAGAATTTTCAGTACCAAAACAGAGAAATAATATGAAAGCATATTCATGTAAGAGACAAATGTTGAGTAAAGTTTGTCATAAAGTGTAACGTAACTAATCACGGAATTGCCCTTAGAACTAACGGAACGTGCTCATCTCTGTGCAAATTTTGAAATTCAACTGTCTAGACTTTCAACAAAACTACATGTATGTATTCTACCCAAAGGTTATGTAACATGTATTTGGCCATGCGTCTCAAGTTGGGGACCTCTTTCGTGACGCATGTGAAATTTTACCAAAACATGTCTTTCCACATGTATGATGCAATAGTTTGAAAAGTATAGCTCTAACCCTAGTAAAACTATATATTTTTAGAAAGGTTATTATCCACAGATTCCAAAAATGGTATCATTTCTGTGGTAGGTCTAAGCTCTGAATTTTTACAAACCAAAGAATGGGAAATTTTTGGTAAAAAAAGTAATCTGTTTTGGATGTCTACATTATCAATGGGTTACATCCTATGTGCATATAAATACCAGAATTGAACTCCTGAAGACAAAACCTTTCCAAGCATATATAGTTTAATAGGGGTTTTCTTTCATCTTCATACCAAAAAATTTTGATGAAAATTCATAACTCGACTTTTCAAAATAATCAGCGAAACTGTTACTGCTACTAAGATTAATTAATCCATTAATTAATTTATGTGGAATATTTTTACTTAATTAAGTGATATTCAATGGTAGCATGGTCTGTTAGTAGAATTCCCAACAATTTGGAACCCTGCACATCCTGTCAACTCCCTGGTTCTGTAGAGCAATAAATTCGGACCCACATGCATAAATGTATGGTTCACATAGTAGTACTTACAAGAACCTTTATTATCTTTTATTTTCCTTAATTAGCCATTAACTTCAAAACAAAGTTATCATACATGCATATTTTCTCTTTTACAGCTTATAATAACAAATATCAAGCAAAATTAGAGTGATTCAGAATACATAAGACACATTTTGAAGGTTCTATTGAGAAATTCCAGTATCTCAACTGTGTTTGATAATTGGCTAAAATACGACCCAATTAGCCAATTAACCAAATAAATTAGAAGTCTGTTTCTGAAATGTATTCATTATGATAGTATGTCAAATTACCAATCAAATGATACCTAATTCACATGGATTGGTACTTCCTACACTATTTTCCAACAGGTTTTAAATTTTGTAGTACTCTTTTCTTGGATTCTCCATAGACTTTCTATTGTACCGTGTCCGCAGCTCCGTGTCCGCAGCTCCGTGTCCGCAGCTCCTCCACCCGCCACCCTGGTTAACTACATTGCTTGTAGAATTCATTAGCATTGATGGATAAACCTGATCTTGGTATCATATGAAAGAAGAATAAATAAGTTTTCTAAACATTCCAAATAAAGGGTGTTATCAGTTTAATTTCACAATGAAATCACCTGAACTCTACAAAATTTGAAGAAAAATGTCACGCCTCCACCCTATTAGGGGTCCCAACTTGAGACACATGGCCATTTACTAAAACTAATCTTCACATTTTGAACAATTTGAGCTGATCTCATTCATTTTCGCTGTTTTCTGGCATGCAAATCCCGAACTCTATCTTTAACAGGTTGTAAATCATGACATTTCCCTGACAGATTCAATTCCT
Organism: Eucidaris tribuloides; assembly: GCA_001188425.1. NCBI lineage: Eukaryota > Metazoa > Echinodermata > Echinoidea > Cidaroida > Cidaridae > Eucidaris > Eucidaris tribuloides. Next base: position 9,083 of record JZLH01S0636213.1, on the reverse strand, counting down.
GAAGAATGGCGAGAAATTTACAAAGATCCCGTTCATGTAATGGTGTACATGTATTAAGATCATTATTCATGACTGAAACAGTTTATGCATTTATTGGAATACAAATGGGTCAATCCACGTCAAATCAACCAATGGGTGTCACCCGACCCCCTTCAATTTTTTTAAAACTCGCACCAAATGTTCCCCCAAGTGTCTGACGGAAAATTCTGAAATATTTTGCCCAAAGGTCATACGGTTGCTAAGATATGGCCACGCCTAGCAACCAATGCACACTCAAACAATTGGGCTTTACCAAGTTAAGCAATATTTGACAAGCTGCTGTAGCCAGAGTAGACAAGCTGGAGTATTCATTGTCTGGAAATGGAAAGAACTTCATGCCTTTTACACAAAAAATGTATTATAACTCAGATTTGACCTACGGGTAATGCACAGGTGGTCACCAAAAATGGCCTTCAGTGTCAAGATCAAGTTTTTTTGAGCATGTTTGGAGGTTCATAGCAACAACATTAACATAGCTTTGGACCAAATATCATGTCTACTGAAAGACCTTCACTTGCTTAATACACCTACCAAAAATCAGCGTGATTGTGTGAGTCGTTTCCACACAGTGCGCACCCGAATTTTGACTTTTTCCAAAATCAACCAAGTTCAAGGTCATTTTTCACCCCTTGTCCCACCTAGTAGCAACACCAATTTTTGTGTATTGGTAGACATTTATCTATATATTTAAGGGTCATCAAAGAAATTTTGCTACCGAAATGTTTAATGCCTAATTAACACTGTCGAAAATGGCTGTGAAAACCATGAAATTGATAGTCTGCGTTCTAGACTGTACATTGTTTTTCACCTTGGAGCAGCAGTCTGGAAGCTTAGACTAGATTTGAGTTTAGAAATGTAGACCACATAGTAGCAAACTCACATACATGTACACATCACTCTGGTCAAGGAATCAACTTTGGTCAATTTAGGGGGAAGGGAAATAAAAAGAATAGTCTTTGCACTAAGACTATGAAATTGAGTCAATACTGAAAAAAAAAATGTGATGCTTTGATTTCAGTTTCATAGCCTTGTTCACAGACTGCTTTTTTATTTACTTTACCCCAAACAGACCCAACCTTTATTCTCTAGGCAGAGTTATCATGAACTGTGAGTTTGCTACCATATTGTTTAAATTTCTAGACTAAAATCTAGTCTAAGCTCCCAGACTGCTGCTCCAAGGTGAAAAACAATGTACAGTCTAGAACGCAGACTATCAATTTCATGGTTTTCACAGCCATTTCGACAGTGTTAATTAGGCATTAAACATTTCGGTAGCAAAATTTCTTTGATGTCCCTTGAAAATATAGATAAATGTCTACCAATACACAAAAATTGGTGTTGCTACTAGGTGGGACAAGGGGTGAAAAATGACCTTGAACTTGATTGATTTTGGAAAAAGTCAAAATTCGGGTGCGCACTGTGTGAAAAAGACTCGCACAATCACGCTGATTTTTGGTAGGTGTCTTAAGCAAGTGAAGGTCTTTCAGTGGACATGATATTTGGTCCAAAGCTATGTTAATGTTGTTGCTATGAACCTCCAAACATGCTCCAAAAAACTTTATCTTAACACTTAA
>JZLH01S0636207.1:40394-60135 GCA_001188425.1 Eucidaris tribuloides | reverse complement strand
AGGCAATTTACTCGGACCGGCTAGTCGAGATAGCGAGATACTCCTGGAAAAAAACAGGAGTATCTTGGTCGGAGGAAGCTCGGAGGAACTTACTCCGACATCTGTCCAGACGGGCACTACTCCGACATTTACTCCGACCTTACTCCGACTGGGCTTCCTCCGACCCTTACTCCGACCTTACTCCGACCGAAACAGCCTGCGTCTGAACGCGGCTATTGCTGGGTAATAAAATTTTACTCCGACTAGGAACCCACGTCTGAACATGGCTTATGCTGGTTAGGCTGTATTGGAGGGCCTGAAAATCACAAGAGATTAGGTGATTACAATATCATACCATTTTCCCTCATCTCAGAGACAGATCATTTAAACGTAATCATGCCCCCTACCCCCCCCCCCCCCAAAAAAAAAAAAAAATCTGTGTTTCTGTGAAACCATATTTTTCCCATTTGCATGGCCAGTGTTAATGTCGGACCTCAAACTTAATGGCCAACTACTGTAGCTGCATGTTATACTGAATTTTATTTTTGTGTCATATTTCGTGAGAGGGTGGAAAATAATGAAATGTTAAATGGATCATGTCATGATGTGTACATGTATCAGAATCATTTCAATGGTGTGCAAGTACAGTATTTACATTTTTCAATGAACTTTTTTGTCCTTATCAATTTACAAAAACCTTTGCACAAGATCTGAACACTGCCTACCATAATCCTACAGTGTATTCAGATGTTGACATGCACACCAGGGGCCCGTTGTATAAAACTTTAACCGGAGAAAAACTGCGGTTATTTTAACCGGAGTTTTTCTCCTTTGGGAAAATGCATGGTAAAATTACGCTAACCAGAGTTTTCATATTTAACCAGAGAAATTTCTCCGGTTAAAGTTTTATGCAACGGGCCCATGTATTATTAATCAATATGATGGTAATTACCAAAGTAAGCAATTATGGGAAGGGGAAAACAAATATATCAGAGTGAAATCAACATCGTAAAGCCACAACCTCCTGTATTGTCATCATACAAATCACAATTGTTAATTAGGGATTGAGTAGGAGGAGAGGTACGATGGGAATTCCGAGAACAGAGAGAGTGTCAACAAAAACAATTCAAAATACTGTACTCGAGAAGAAATAGGCAATCATTAATCAGGATGAAGGTAAGACCCTTATATCATTTGAACCCTTAGAAAGCTTCACAACAATTTGAATATGACAGCAGTATATAAATAATGAGTGTTTATGAGTGTAATGGACAGAATATTTCAAGAGGTGAAAGACGAAAATATCTATTAATGAGGTGCTGCTAAGTTGAATGGAGCATTTCGTCTTTTACCGAATGAAATATTCTGTCTGCATTGCACGAATGAAAAACATTGTTTTATATGGCACCTATAAAATAGATCCACAGACTGTAAATGCTTGATTGTCGCATGCACACTGCAAACGCAAGCATTTTTATATACGTAGTGCCGGGGTTTCGGCGTGCGTGCAAATAGAGCAAATGGTAAAGATCCAACATTGCACAGTGAATGGAGCCACAATTACACGAATGATGACGTGATAGTAAAATGGGACAAATGATCAATATCAAACAACCAATCAAATGACAAGGATCTACTTAGGTGTCATATCATTCTGATAACTACACAACAAATGGAAATTGTTTGAACGTGAATTTTTTAAAGCAGAAACTTTAAACAACTGGTTGTTGATTCTGGTATCATTGTGTATAGTACATTGAAGACTTCATTGAATCTTGTTATTTCCCTTTAAGAGATGATATCATAGGTCTATGTAAGAAACGCAGGAGAAAATTTCAATTTTCACCATTTGATGCACCAGGCGTTACCCCGCAGTACCATTGTACCCGAGCAGTGTACCATATTGTGTAGCGCCTTCTTGTATCCAAAAAGGTATTTTTGTCTGTTAGGATCACTGAGATCAGTGATTAGGATGCAGAGGCTATGCAAGTGCACAATAAAAAGACATAAACTTTATATAAAAAGTGGGGCAAAAATGAAGCAAAAGTTGTTATTTTCACACTTCAAACATACTGTAACTTATGCACAGTTTTGTAACCCAGGGCACAGTGCTAAAAAAAAAAATAAATAAATAATTCAACAAAATGGCAGATTTCTATCTGGTACCCCAGGGTACCATTTATGTCATCATTTGCCAACATTGTACATTTCCTTTAACTTGAAGACATCAAGCATTTAATCTCACCATTTACCTTTAAAAGACAAATAATGATAAGTAATAAAATTAACAGATAAGTAAACTACAACGAAATTAGTCATGAAAATTAAGAAATTATTTTATATAAAGATTGCGGAAATGAATGGGAATGATATTTTTCAATAAAGGGTACATTTTTAGAGTGAATCAATCAGTTTTATACAGTTGGGCCGTTATCAATCATTACTGTTAGACAAGAATCAATCAATACCCACTAAAACATTGTGGTTTATTTCTGTACGCCAGACTAGTTAGGCACTGATAACTATAAACAAGCCTCAATTTCTTAACACTGGAAAACACATCTGCTTCGATTTGAGTCCATTAGACGTGATTGAGAGCTTGTCGGGCCCTATCCACTCGAAAACGAGACCGCATCGGCGACACTTCATTAACCTGGTTCACGCGACATGCAATTCGTCCAAAAGCGGACCATAACAATCAGCGTGTAAATACGCCCCAGATCGCACAATCAATTGCGAATGATTCAAGCTGTGATTTGCTGAATTATTGTAATTTCTTGTTGTACAATAGACATTCAATGTCTAAACTGAAGTTACAAAAAGAACTCTCACGTTCAGAAAACGTTAATACATCATAAGAAAATCCCCGAATTAAAATGGAATCCATCAAATCTAGTCCATTAAAGATAGAGTTCAGGATTTGCACGCCAGAAAACGGCAAAATGCATTAAATCAGATCATATCATTCACAATGTGAAGATTAGTATAAATAAACACCTCTCATAGATCCTTTGGGTAGAATACATAGTTTTGGTGAAAATCTAGATGGTTAAACTTTAAAATTTGCGAAGTGACGGACACGTTCCGTTAATTCCAAAATTGTCTGATCGGCAGTTAGCCGAAGGTCGTGCGGGGTTCAGCCATTTAACCAATCAGTGCGCTCAGTTAGTCATGCGAACCATGATCTGCAATTTGAGCAATATTCAACTCACGGGAATAACAATAATCTAGTAGTATATCATTATTAGTTCTTCTCCATAAAACAAGTCTGTGACGTATGGATCTCAAACTTCCAACACACCATTTGTAAGTACTAAACTCCTGTTTGGTAATGATAATAGGGAGCTTTTGTTTTGCCACCACACACGAAAACGAGGACAGTGAGCAATCAAGCTAGCAGTTTGTCCCTGGTCCTTCCGCAAGGCAGTTTCGCAAATGCAAAACGTAGAACGAGCATGACGTCATCAGCCTTTGCACGTGTTGCGATTTGCACTGACATCATCTGTACGGGCGCTGATTGGCTGCTGTCTTCAATTCATCGAGAACAAAAAATTCCTCAAAACCCGTTCTCGATTCTGCGAAGGAGAGTGCGATGCAGGGGTGGCACATGCGCAGATCGATCTTGGTATTGGATTACCATTCTTGAGTCCGTCCGTTGTCAAAACGAAAGCTCCCTAATGAAAGGAAATGATGGACTTGCAAATCCTGAAGTCTACCTTTAAGGAAAGTAAAAGGATGTTACACATGTATGTATGTCCTAACTCGTAATGTGTCAAGCATTTTGAACAGAGCAACATTGAGCAACCTTTGCAGTGTATTGTTAACTGGGTCTGCTCACGAAACTGGGAAACGTTTGTGGCATTTTGTCTTTAATCTCCTGTAATTTAAGAATAGCATATATTTAGTTACTTTTAACTAGGTCATGTTACCTTAGGTGCCAGCAAAACACATCCGAGAATCACAAACATATTCATCCATGATGCATTTTGAAAATAATTATGAAAAACTGGCATGATGGAGAATTTGGAGAATTTATTATGCACAAAATTGGCAGATAAAATTATACCCTTTCTAATAATGTATTTTCTATTGTAATGTTGTATGTATTTATGAAATTACAGTTTATTTTTAATGACATTTCTTTCTAATCAATAGATATCAACAAATGACAGTTAATTTGCGATGACATATCCCTTCTAATCAATACGATATCAACAAAAGCATAGAAAACTAGAGAAGTTCGACTGCGCGCAGTCGATGGGTATGCCTCCGCCCAGTGCACCCACTATGTACGAGCTAACTACCTAATTATATCAAGAGTTAGCATTCCTAACTGAAGTTATAAGTTTGGCACAAAGTTCATTGACCTTTGACCGCTTAACCCTGACCATTGACTTCCTTGACTCTACCAAAATATTTTTCTTTTGGTTTTGAAACGCTAACACCAATTACATCAACATTGGGCACTCCTATGAAGTTACAAGCCGAAAATGAGATTTTGGGACAAAGGTCATTGACCTTTGACCCTTGACCTTTGACCCCCTGTGACTACAAATATTTGTCCTTTGGTTTTGAACCTAACGCACCAAATTACAACAACAGTGAACACTCCTTACTGAACTTATAGCCAGAAAATGGAATTTTGTGACAAAGTTCATTGACCTTTGACGCCTTGACCTTGACCTTTGACCTCCTGTGACCTACCAAAAATATTTGTCTTTGGTTTTGAAACCTAACCACCAAATAAACATCCACAGTAAGCACTCCTAACTGGAGTTAGGCAAAAAATGGCATTTTAGACAAGTTCATTGACCTTTGACCTTTGACCCTTGACGGATTTGTCCAAAATCTAAATCAATTCATCCTTGCCTAGTGGTCTACCATTGGTCCAAGTATCAATTAAAAATCCTCCACGGTACTTCAGTAATCTTGTTCACAAGAAAGTGTGGACGCACGGACGTACCGGACCCACGGACAGTACGGACCCACGGACGTACGGACGTACGGACGGAGAACCCGAAAACATAATGCCTCCGGCTCCCTTACGGGCCGGAGTTCCCATAAAAAGTCCCCAATTCATAAAAATTCTGTGATAAAATGTCAAATTTATAGGGAAATTATTCAGTACCAAGTAATCAGTACAGTGAGGGCTATTTCACCCACACTATTCAAATACCAAATCATTGAAATTGAATAAGATTTCATTCAATCTACAGTAGCTACACAGAAATCTGTGGGTACAAATTTCCCATAAAACATTCATGACATGATGGACAGTTTTGTCACAAATTTGGGTGTCCTTGTTACAAACGATACATGGCAACTTTGTACAGAGTAATATTGAAATGAATGTGTGTTACATGTATACGACAATATAATCATCTGCAATAGGTTTATGTACTGATTAGTATAATTATGTTGCTGAACTGGTTTAGGAATGGAAATGTACAAGCAAATCCAATACACTATCCAACAGTACATGTATTTTGAAATACATATCCTTTTCATGAATAATTGTTCAGAATATTTCCCCTATCTGGAGGAACAAATAATTCATCGCTCAATTTCTCTGAAGCATTTGGTTTCTGAAACGGTCAGTTCTGAAGTTCTGATGAGGTATTGGACTTTCTGTCGTTAGTATGTATCCATATTTAATGAAGTAAGGATTGTAACTTTAAACTTATTTCTTGGGTTTAATGATATATCTTTACGTGCATACATATTTTTTTTCTTATCTTCTTTTTTTTTAATCTCCACATTTTCCACGGGTGCACCGCAAAAGTCCTCAGCGCCTGTTCAGATTCACGGAATACTTCATCCATTAAAAGCTGTTTACGCGATCCCCCAAATGTCGGCGATGCATCACTCGCAGAGAAACTTGTCAGATTAATCAGCCAAATTCATGCATTATTCAGTATCCTACAGGAACGTGACCTACATAAAAACTGCCAGTTTCTTGGCAAATTATTCAGCCAAAGATTTTGTTAAGACCCGATTATTATCATTACTTTACATCTCCAATCTTCCTCTGTCATCTCATTTATTTGCATTTTAATTCAGGAGAAACAAAAATGGGGTCATGTGGCTCGTACGCTTGTTACTTTTAGGAATTATACCCACAAAACTCTTTGGTTACTTAAGATTGCACACTTGCATATTCTGATGTCTGTTTATCCATCTGTTTGTCAGTCTCATGTCTGTGTGTATGCACGTCGAAGGATCAAACTGTACTTTTCCATGCCGAGTGCCTTTCTGGCTGCTGCACACATATTTTACCATACAGATTTAAATGTTTTCTGTACACACTCCCCTGCATAAATTTGTGACATACATGTATGTATAAATGTGCAAGTCTGCATCTGTAAACATATAAAAAATATGTCCATGTAAAAGTGTACATGTATGTTGCTGTTATATAATTAATTCATTTAACAATTTATTGTTTGTTTGTTTGCTTTGTCCTTTCAGCATTTCAAAGCTATTCCTTGATTTAATTTTGCATGTTATTGTAAAACTCATATCTGAATCAGTTTAATCAAGTTATTTACTAGATACCACATCTGAAAGAGCAAAATGTTATTCTTTGCTTTATGGCTGACTTCTTGTCCCTTCTTAAATACCTTTGACTTTGGGGATAATAACATTAAATGACATGAGTGTGTGTGGGTGTGGTTGTGTGGACTATGGAATGTATGTCCATACTCTTGATAAGAGTCCACAATGTTGATTAATTCATTGAAATGCACCTGCCTACACATGAAATCTATTTGCATTGCACAAATATTTGTTGTCATAGCTACAAAGTTAATTGGATTTGAGAATTTGAGGGGTACATACAGCTCTTGGTTCTGTATGTTTACATAATTCATGTCTGAATATGTATAATCATGGCTACATTTGTTATTATTTTCTTTGTCTGTATTGTCATCATTACTAAATGATAACCATTACGGTTGACATGATACTTTTGTTGCTTTAAATCAACACCAAGATATATTTGGACTAACAATAATTGGAAAGTAATCATGTTAATTGCCCATGCAATTACATAACAAGTGAAAACTACCACATATATTCTCATTTCTCATCTTCACTAAAAGCAAATTCTTCTTAATATTGTGTTATTATGGATTACACTTAATCACAATAAATTTAGTATGAATTCCACACACGGAATATTCTTCTCCTTCTCCTTCTCCTTCTTCTACCTTTTTTCTTCTCTTGTCTCCTTCTTCCTCTTTGCTTCTTCTCCTTCTCGTGTCTCCTTTCTTTTTTCTTCCTTCCTATTCTAATTTTTCTTCTACATGTAATTCCAGTTCTCCAATCTCCAACATCCATTCATGACAGCATTATTATTTATTTTCTGCATGGTATATTATTCTCATTATCTCATTACACTTTCATCGTACTATTCATCATCATCATCATCAAAATCCGCATCATTATCATCATCTCCATCTTCATCTCCTGAAGCACTCCGAGCATCTTCCTCCTACCATCCATTCGAGAGAAGAAAGGTTCTGTGCACCCATCGTTCCTGCCACGTGCACTCGTGCAGCCCCCGAGGGCACTCGCGAAATGAGCCGCCGACAAATTATGCGTGGGACACAGGTGCAATTTGGCGCTGTCTCGACTTCAGTGTCGAGGCAATTTACGTTCAAGATCATCTTACCAGCCCGACATAGCAACATACTATGTACGGGTCTTTATACAACTCCCTTGCACTCAAACAAATTTCCATTTCATCGTTATGGAGACAAATTCATAAATAAAATATGAATTGTATTATGTACTGTATCTGTAGAAACAGCGTATTGTACATGTATGTATCAACAAAAATGCATATTTGATATTCTCTTTCAAGTACATGTCAACTGGATATGGATAATGACTTGGTGTGTAAGTTTTTTACTCACATCATAATTACTACTATTATTATTATTATTATTATTATTATTATTATTATTATTATTATTGGTGATCCGCGTAAACGCGGATCACCATAGATGTTGTACGAAATTTTCTTCTTTGTTTGTTTGTTTATTTGTGTTTCTTTCTGGTCACTTTTTGTTCTGACGATAACTCAAGAACGATTGTGTTAATAATCTTGTAAATTAGCATAGTTATGTCTCATGTTAATACCTCGGCATGGTAGTCCGGGCAAATTGAAAGAGCTTCTGTGACGTCAGTTATGACGTCAAAAGCCAAAAGTTAGACTTAACCTACATTTGCGATATCTCAAGCCGGCGGAAGACTAAAATAACAAAATTTGGCAAAGGTCAAGCTGAGGTCACGGGTCAACTTTTGAATCATACCTCGTGCGCGTGCGCGTCACGACAGGCGCGCAAAATGCAAAAATGCTCCAAATCACTTCTTATTCACAGATCTATACGTTTTAGGTAATTTGGAGCATTTTAGTGCGCGCGCGACGCGTGCGTTTTTTCGTGCGCACCCCCTTCCCGGCCGAATATCGCCGTTTTTTCAATGGATTTGAATTCCTGACTGAATTTTACATCGATTACAACCTATTCTCGACCACCCGGATCCATAATATTGCTTTCAAGTCCAAAAAACTAAAACGCGCGCGCATGCGCGCGTAGTCAATGATGGGCATTATTTAATCACTCATAACTCTCTGAAATTAACGGTGACCCCTACTTTTTATTGCTATTCTTAAGTATCACTTTCTATGGCAAAATTGCTTCTGGACGTCATTCATATGACGTCACAAAGGAAATCGTAATTTGCGCATATCTTCTGCATGACCAATATTATTGATTATTATTATTGATTATTATTATTATTATATCAGTACTAACACAGACAGTATATTATTATTATCATTACTTAACAAGACAGTATAAAAGCTGTCACTACAAATTAAGTGAAGGGTTAGGGGAAGAAAATATGAAAATCTTGTAAAAATATCCCTTCATCATTTACAGTAAGCTGCCAATAACAAAATCAAAATCTTGGGTACCACAAAGTTGAATTTATGTCCAATGTAGTATCAAAAGGGACATCTGTGAATTATAACAGCCAAAACAAATTGTCCAAAATCAGTCTTCTCCCACATCTTGTTTTGTAACCCATCAACCCTCCCCGTTACGCGCACACGCGCGCGCACACACACACACACACACACACACACACACACACACACACACACACACACACACACACACACACACACACACACACACACACACACACGCACACACACACACATATGACTGTCAATAACCCTATAACATATTCACATCTTATGGAGATAGCACCACACCCACATCTCTCTTCTGGTAGAAATACACCATCAATGAGGGAATTTCTGATGCTCAAGATATATTTGGAGTTCAGTGAAAAAAATTACATTCACACAAAACTGAACATAATGGAAATCAATGCTCAAGTTACAAATTTTCACCTTTCAAAAGACACCATCAGAAATTAAATAAAAGAAATTTACAAACAATGCAGATCACAGACCTACATGTACGTGCCATGCATAGGCACATTAATTTTTTTCAAAAACAAAAATGTACTATACAGGGTGGCCCAGAAAGAATGCTACGAGTATGATCGCTAATTTCTTCATCATTATCGGCAAAATGTCATTAATTTTTATTTTGTTGGTTAGAACATTCTTTTTCCAATAAAATGATACCAAGATAATTGATTTTGAGTAAGGTGTTTTGATTCTAGGGCCATTTTTCGGAGGCAATGCAATTTCCCAAATTTGCTAATTTTTCAACGATGCGAGTTACATCTCCATTGTCATCGTGGTTTGTCTGGTATGGCATGCTGAGACGGGAGAATATTTTGGTATTCTGATGGTCACTGGAGTGTAAAAAATAGTAAATTTGGGAAACGACATTGCCTCCGAAAAATAGCCCTCAGATCCAAACACCTCAATCAAAATTAATGATCATGGTATCATTTTGTTGGAAAAAGAATGTTCTAACCCATTAACTAATCACCAATGATATTTTGTGAATGATTTTGAAGAAATTAACGATCGCATCTGTAGCATTCTTTTGGGGCCACGCTGTATAACATAAGTTGTAGTGCACACTTTACATAAGTTTAATCAATATCCATCCATCCACAAGCAAGTTTATGCTTGATTCAAAGAGGGGAAGGTGTTGTTGACTCAAGTACATGTATATACTATGCTTACTCAGGATATAATAGTCTGGCAAATAATTTAAGACTGTGACAAGGATTGTTTACAATATTTTATTTAATCCTTTCAATGCACAGTACAGCTCAAGAATAATTTTCCAGTGGGAATATTCCAGAGTATTCCAGAATATTCCCACTCAAAAGATTCCTTCGCATTTGCCGGTAGAGTTCTACACCTTATGCTTGTCTGAACACGTGATTGCCTTTGCAATGTATGAACATATATATTTACTTGATGTGAGACTGTGATTGAAAAGGAATTAATTTATTTTATTTTTTGAAATTTAGCCCAATTTCATTTTATTCCGGAAAATTCCAGAACATTACAGAAATTCCAGAACAGGTGGAAAACAATTCTAGAGCGGTACTGTATACCAGATTCAGAATATCAAATGCAAAGGTTTATTGAGTTCTGTTGCACTGGTTCTGTGGGGGTAAAAACACAAAGAGTATCAGTGATGAATGTAAATTACCAATCTTCAAATTAACTGTGAGATGGGAAGACCAATTGTGTGAAATTGACTATAGACAAATTTCAGGAATTGAATCATTGAATTAACTGACTCATTCATTACTGACATTGAAGGTACTTTATCACAAGTTAACATTCATAGCATGCAAACACAAGCCTCCAAACCTCCAACAATTTTATTCTTTGTACATGTGTGTCACATGTACCACAAGAAATATCAACAATTCTGAGAAGTTTGAATACTTCAACATTATTGAGTTCTGCGTAATGTGAAGGAATGTACGCACACACCTTGTTAGTTCAGGAATGGCGAAAATGCCTCCACTTGTGACTTTCATGAAAAGTAAATCATGCTCATTAAAGCACTTTCAAGTACGTCTTCATGGCTACGTATGCAAATCGGTCCCACTCCAGACGTTGCAATGTCCAACTTAATTTGAAAAGTTCCTCATAAGTTGAAATCTGAACTGAAAATGTCAATAAAACCTCTCCTTTTTTGGCTGAGATACTTTCGAAAATTGTTACTCATCATGACTGTCCACATTCCGACGCCAACAATTTGGAAATTGCTCAATAATGTTTAGGGTGTCATAGGAATTCAAGTGCCTCTACACAGATTCATGTATAAACGTATTCAACAACTTGGTTCTGAATTCCTAACATGATCCGTAACTTGTCTCCTATTTTGAATAAATAAGTATGTTACTCACGAATAATGTCGCTTTTGGAGTTGGATGTCTAGATGGCGATTGACCAGCTGGCTTAATGTTGATCTTCCAACATCTATGTAGATGATCTACTCATATGAATTATGTGCAATTTGTTGGAAATTAGAGTGTGATTTTCTTTTTCATGTGACAGCCACCCCACCCCTTCCCCCCCCCCTCCACCTATACCAACACCAACTTTTCTGCTTCATAACCCAATTCATTTATCCTAATCACCTCCGCCTCACCCTCGCCTCTCCCCTCCCTCTCCCCTTCCTCTCCCCCTCACCCCCTACCTCCCCTCCCCTCACTCTCTCTCCCCTCCCCCTCCCCTCCCTCCCTCCCCCTCCCCTCCCTCCTCGCCTCCCCCTCTCCCCTCCCCCTCCCTCTCCCCTCCCCCTCCTGCTCGCCTCCCCTCCCCCTCCCTCTCCCCTCTCCCTCCCCTCCCTCTTCCTCTCCCCCTCCCCTCATTCCCTCCCCTCCCCCTCTCTCGCCTCCTCCCAGGCCATACCAATTTCTCACTTCCCAACTAAAGTCCCCATGGTATGTGGAAATTTAAAAAAAAAATCATCCAAGAATAGAAATGATTTTCCATAAAACTTGAGTTAAAAAAACTAAATTTCCATGTTTGGGTCAGTCACCCATACAAGTAAGGGGTTATATATCCTATCCACCCATTACACCTGTCTGCCATCTACAGTAGACAACAGACAGATAACTCTATATAATAGAGTACACTTCTGCGGATGGCACCATGTGTATCAAGAGAATTTATTTCTTGGTATTTGTAGTTCTGAAAAGAATTGTTTGAAAGCATTGTCTCTTCATTTCGGACAGTGTGCTCTGTCCGTCATCAGGAGAAATAAATCCAGATAACTCAAGGTAAATATTAACTTTGATGATATAGGGTGTGCTTCAATACAAGTTGTGTGCTTTATGGGAGTAAGGGTTCTAAGAAGTGTGTACTGGAATTTTCATAGATTTTTTTTTTTTATTCAAGAAATAAACCTGTTTTGAAACACTTATTCTCGCCTGAAACTGAAGAAAATAAGTTGGATTTATTCAATAACATTGAAATTATTCAATCCTCAGATGCGACATTTTTTGCCCCGGTATGAGAATTGCACACAGATTCAAGCTACCATTTTTGTAAGTGGGGTCCAGTCTGTCTCTTACAGATCAGTTGTGAGATAGTTATCAGGACAAATCAAGACCAAATACACTACATAGAAAAAAAAAACAGCAATGATTATGTGATTTACCAAATTAGTAGAGCCTCGTTGCTCAGACGGTAACATAACACACGCACATACAAAGTCATGCATAATGCTAATTAATTCATTTGAACAGGTTCGCAATCATGACATATTCTCTCCTCCCTTATCGCCAAAAATACCCAGTCGCGTTGTGACGCAAGAAACACTTGTTATGACATCACGACACACTGACTTATCAGGCACTGACATTAATGAAGGTTATCGACAAGTCACGGATGGGACGAGCTGGCGAAAAGAAACGAACTCGCTTGAGGTAACGTGACACTGATATTTACACATACTTCAAATCGGAGTTGAATCATCGCACATCTGTATTTGCGTACGTAATTGTCGTGATTTGTTCCATGCCCAAATAATATGCATTTTCGTGGGGTCTGTGTTTACACACGATAGTATCACAACCCATTACAATGAAAGGGTTAGGTGCAGTATTGGTGGTTACCATATAAAGGGAGCTTGTTCACACTGACCATCTAGTTAACACCCAACTTCTGATGAATTATTTCTCAGTGTAAAGAGCCTTCTTCATTTTTCCTTTCATCTGTCTCCACAAATAAATTTTCAATCCTGAAATCAAAATCAAATACTGTATACGCTGAATATTTGTAGTAGTTTTATTTTTACTCATTTTGTGACTTACTGAACATGAAAATTTTCACTTCCTGATATTTCTGTACAAAGTGAATGCAAATACAATAAAATCGCAAAAATATACTCTCGCGAATTCTCCGTCTTGAAGCAAAATCGCAAAAAATATATGGACACGAAATATATGGCGTTGGTACATTAATTGTTGCAACACGTACAAGTAATGTGCAGGTATGTCCGGGAAGCTATGACATTGTCAAGAGCAACTTTGGTCAGATAGACGTGCATAGAATTTGCATACATTATGACACTGGTCGAGAGGGCCATGCAAGCTCTAGGATACATCTATAAATATACATTAACTATGACATTCTGTAAGACAAAGAATGCATCACTAGTGCTCTGCAATGCTGTCCCAACATCCAAACGATATCCCATATATGACAAGCATCAACAGATCGCGAGGCACGGAATTGCCTGCCACGATGACGATTATCAGATAAACCACAAATCCAAGACAAGATACAAATTACTCTGTTGGGACTGAGATGGGGCAAACCGATGGGGGGGGGGAGGAACCATGGGGAGGGGGAAAGTCATCATCAAGCATTTCAGAGAAGTGCATAAATGATGCAAAATGCTAATAAAAAGAAACACCTCAAGTGCAGACTTACTGCAACCACCTTCCAAACTAGACTCGATATTACTATCACATTGAATTTGCCAAAATTACATTCGCAGACTAAACGAGATACCATAATCATTGTTGAGTTAACCATCAAGAGGTGGAGAAAACCCATTATCTCTTTTTTTTAGTATAGGAGACACAACAAAGGTGGAAGAAAATAGCATTCAGTCTGGCTGAGAATGAAGATGCATCAATTTCATATACACATAAAACTGGATTTCACTTCTTTTTTCCTTCTCACCCACACACTGCAGAAATAACCTCACTTCTAATTAATCAGGTTTCTCTCAGCACGCCAATGCTCTTGCATGTGTACACGATTACCCCTGTTTCTTAAGTCGCCCATTCCCTCGCCAAGTTGCAATGTTAAATTCATGCTTATTGACAAGCGCATAAAACGCACATATGCGTAACATGCCTGAGTAAAGCTCCTCTGCCCGCCTACCCCCCTGTATATTTATCGATCGTTAAATGTCGAACGAGCACTTGTACTCCGTGGATTTAAATGGCAATCGCGCAGACTGTGCTCAGGTTTTGTCTGCATGGCACGCATCATGTGCCATTTTTACAAGTCGTTGACAATAATTTCACATCAAGACATAGTCATGCACGTATACTGTGCACCGCTATGCTTTGCTTTCCCTTTCTCTTGACACCCCCCCCCCCCATTCCTGTTATTTCTAACTATACTAAGATTTTGTGTGTGTTTTAACAACAATGGTATTAAACAGATTAAAGACATTGTTCAATATTGAAGAAGTTTGCTTCTTTTACATGTCCAACTTTGATGAGCTACCCAATAATGCCTGAATGGACAAATAACCATCCTATAATATACATGTAAAACTACAGCAAGACACAGTATCAGACGACATATTACTTTGGGATTGTAAAATGTTCAGTCAGTATAGAAATGAGCATCTTTCTTTTCTTTGTTTTTGGGGCTGCAATATATTTTTTTTTATTCTTGCCATATCTATAAAGATCTAGAAACTGGCTCCACTAGAGGTATGAGTAGATTGCAAGTTGACAAGAAATACGATGAAGAATGAGGGAAGCTTTTAAATGTGCCAACATCGCCTAACGCCAACAAACGACGCAATATAAATCTTTCAGTGCCGTGGAACACTCGCCCCAGCTAAAAACAGCTTTCATCACGTTCCCGGTTCAGGCAATAACGCCAGAATTCCAAAGGATGTATGTTTCACCTGTCGTGCTTAAACCAACTGCAATCACGTAGACCAATAAAGCCCCAGCGCCTTTTATTGGAAAACATTTCTCAAGCCAATATTCTCAGTGGCATGCATGCGTTGTTTGTCAGTATTTGTAATAACATGAAAGTATTCATGGTTGGGTGGGGGTGGGGGAGTCGGGTAGAATGTTATTCCCCAGTGAGGTTAAACATTCTGATATATATCATGTGAAATCAGGGGTATAACCAGGTCATAAAATCAGAGGGGGATTAAATGCTGGTACCCATATGTTACAGGGCATCATCTGTGATAAACCAATGAATTTGTCAACAGAAAGATGATAGGGGAAGGGGGCTGCACATTGAAATCAGCCATGAAATCAAAACTAATCCTAAACCAGATAAGATTGAGTACTTGCAGAACATAATTTTGCTGCTTTCAAACCTTCTGTGAACAGATGGTATTCTGAGAATGTCACTATAGTACAGGAGAGAGCAGTTGAAAACAACAGAACACTTCGTTTTTGACAAATTTGCTACACAAATTCCCACTGCTGACAAAGTACTAACACAGAAATCAATATGTAAGACAACGTGAATTGTTGATATACATACTTTAGCATTGGAGGAGAACTTCGGTGGAAAACTTCCCCTGTTCAAACTGCCAATCCCTCAACTTTTTACTGCATATGAAGTGAATAAGTCCAACATTATAATGCAACTGTAATATACTCTCACCTGGAAACCAATGAAAGGTGAAATTTTGATGAAAGATTTTCTATCATCAACCATTTCTGCGTATTCTCTTTAACACTGCAACATATCAAGCCTATTTGAACAGATCCATATTGAGCAGCATTGATCAGAGAGTCAATTTCAAGCACCTTTAAAGATTGTGTCAGGGATGTGCAAGTCCATTACTTCCCTTCATTATCAATACCAAACGGTAATATAGTACTTACAAATGGTGTGTTGAAAGTCTGAGATCCATACGTCATGAATTTGTTGTTTTATGAGAAAAACTAATAACGACATGTTACCAGAATGTTGTTCTTTCCGTGAGTTTCAATTTTGCTCAAACTGCGAATCGCGGTTACTGTGTACCGTCGCAAGACCAGCGGAGCGAACAGTGATTGGTTAACGGCTAACCCCTGCGCGACCATTGGCTAACGGCTGATTGGACAATTTTGGAACGGCACGTGCATGTTTGACGTCGCGGATTTTTTGAATTTGCTCCTGAGTAATTTGAAAAAGGATGAAGTTTAACCGTCCAGATTTTCACCAAAACTCAATATTTTACCCCAAGTCTCTATGAGAGGTGTTTATTTATATTAATCTTTACATTAGATATGATTTCAGCTGATTTCATTCATATGGATGTTTTTTGACGTGCAAATGAATGACACAATCTTTAAACTTTACTTTTCACACATGCATGTTGGATATAAGTGAGGTGTGCCAAAGTTTAAGATAAAAGTATACACTTTCTAGAAATGCAATCTTTACTTCAACCTGCTGGCTATGGGACTAGATGTGGAATTAATTCTATGGAAATTGTACAATATCGGAGGCAACAGGTTAAGATTGTGGAGATTACTTTCTTTTAAAGAATAAATTTTGTGAAGAAGCACATTACAAAATATCCATAAATACAAAGAAAACGTGGATGTTTCTTCCACGTCGTACAAAATTACGGAATAAAATCTAAAATTTGAAGGCAAATATCCAATGTACAATGTAAACCTATGTGTTTTATGTGTGATTTACAGTGAGGCCAGTTCCTCTGCTATGTAGAAACTGTGTAAAAACAAAATTTTTAGTTTCAGTAGGTCATGAAATCAGAAAAATACAAAAATCAGATAAACATTCTGAGCAAAAAAAAAAATGTAAATGGCAATGCAGTAAAATACTGTGCATTACTACCCTATCCAGTTTGATTTGATGTGAACTGCACACATACAAATTAACTGCATTTAACTGGATAAAAAATCAATTTTGTATGCATTTCTTTGAATAGAATAAATTCTTGGTCTGCTGAGCTACTTTGCAACTTTCAATTTAAATCAGGTATTAAAATAGAAAAAACGAAACATGTCTGACAGAGCATTGTTTGGATAAGCAAAAACAGTGCTAAAGCAGGCTGCATAATAAAAAAGCTTAAAATAAATCATGCCACATCTGAAAATATAAAAATGGACAGGCAGCCCATCGTTGATACCTTTGCATCCAAACTGCTGCAAAAACCCCATGCCCTTGGGTCTTTCCCCGGCATCATGAACTATGCAGCGTTACTGCTACTGAATTATACATGCATTAACACATTAGCCATATGGCTGTGTCAGTCTATTTTGGGCCTCTCTTTTTTTTTTGGTCTGTCTTAATTTTCTCCCCCCCCCCCAGCTTGATGTCAAGCTTCAGACAGATATCAAACCCAAAGTCAATTTAAAAGAAAACATTTTACAAATAGGATGAGGATTTGTTACTAGTGATTTTACAAAAACAAAGAAAATATATAAAATGCTACCTGTCACAAGGCATAGTTTTTGACTACAAAATTTTCACAGTATACTCTATAGAATCCTTGCACAATTTACTTGATTGTAAAATAGTTTCACCCTAAGTTAAAGACCACCCCCAATCTTGTCATTTACCTTTAAGAGTTAATTATGATAGCCATTGGGTTTCCAGTTCAGAATAGGATTAGGGTTGGGATAAAGAGTTGGCCTAGGGTTAGGATTAGGGTTAGGGTTGAGGTTATAGTTAATTAGTGCTGGACCAAATGTCATGGAATCAAACGCATAAACACGCACATGCTGTCTACCAAATCTCATGTAAAATGAATTTTAAAGTTAATCCACATATATAGTGGATTAAGTATACATCTCTGCATCATTTTCCTACATTGATTCAATAACTACACCTTGCATGCCAATCACAATGAATTATGCACACTGTACACACAGTACACAAAGTAGATATACACAACAAGTGTAATCAAGGCAATTTTGAAGTGCCAATTGTCATTATTTATCAATCAAATAATTGCTATAATTACTGATGTGAGCAAGGTCACCAGGTTTTAGCCAGACAAGGATTTTTCTAATGAATGATGAAGGATACATAGATGTGTTTTGACTTTTTTGTTTATCAGATAGTCATGAATTTGGAAAGACAGTGTAATTGCATGTACATGCACCTGCAAAAACAGCATATTAACAGCATGACATTGATGACACATGTACACACACAAACCCACATAACATCCTTACTAAATGGCACTGAACTTACTATAATAAAACACCCATATGAAAATTAATTTCACTTTAAAAAATGGCAGGCAGCAAGATCAACAATGCTACACCATTCCACAAATATTATGTGCCAATTTCCCAGTGATTAAAGAAATATGCAGTGCGCTGCCACTACTGCCTGTATCTTCTAATATCACGAACGCTCCGGCCAAAAACATACAAATTTTAAATAACAAACAGCTGTCAAGACTGTTAACCACACTTCACTTGTCTGTCTACAAAGAAGATTTTTTTACTTTTTATCTGTCATCCTTACTCATCTTTTCATCTTTTTTAAGACACTGGCACAGATGATCGCTCCCCCACAATCCCCGCAGAGATTTCACCGGACACATGCGGCACACCCCACCATGCTTTTTCCGGTCATCAGCCCGAGAAGGTGCGACCAGCAGCTCATGTGGTATGCTAAAAAAAAAAAAACCTGTCAACTCCTCTATCTCCACAAACCAAATCTATACCCCCCCCCCCCACCAACATATCTTCTCCAAACCTTACAAAAAAATCCATAAATAAATTTCAGAATAATTTGGCACTTTGTTGATAATATTTCATGCATGCAGGACCAGTTGAACGTGTCACAATTCTCAGCATGACTCAAATGAACATTTATGAATTTCAGCAATGCAGTGTCACGAGGGTAATAGGTATTTTGAAGTTTGATAATGAATCATGGAGCAGGTCTTATTTTCTCTCAGGGACTATCAAAGAGTTTGAAATTCATCACCGTGGATGTATCAATGATAAAAATAGCTCTGTATCTTCCAAACACTATCATACAGTATACAATTATGTTTAAATTCTCCTTTTTATTATCTGAATATTTCTTCATCATGTGATTTAAAATGCAAACCAGTTGACTCTTACTATTTTAAATTTGTATGCCCCTATCAACCACATGGTTATTTCCATTCCTTTTTTACATCCCTCCAATTTTCAGGCAACCATTGCCAGGGAGAGAAAAGTGTTAAAGGCCCACTGTCAAGGGTCAACTCAACCACAAAGAAGATGAAAACACGCACACATATTCACGAACATGGACTGTTGCAGAGCCATAGCCTACACAATGCAGGAGGAAAACAGATGCTGTATATTTCCAAACCACCATGGCTGCTTTGGTTGCATTATTGGTATCATTAGTGCATCTTTTTTTATTGGTTTAGTCAAAAGAGGGCATTGTTCCATTCTGTCATGACAGTGGACCTTTAAAAGTGAAGTAAGATGAAATCAATATAATGTCAAATATGGGCATAATTTCTAATTATCCCTTTTGCAGACTACCTTATCTGTTCTTAATACCAAAATGATATGACCTTAACAAAAAGATAGCCACACAATAAGTTAATTA
>JZLH01S0636206.1:25913-38773 GCA_001188425.1 Eucidaris tribuloides | reverse complement strand
GGGCAATGTCTAAGGAGGGCTATGTCTACAATGTCCATGCCCAAGAGATTTTCTACTAAATGGAAGAATTCTCCCAATGGGAGATCAAATTTGGGGTCCACACAGGAGATTCTCTCCCAAATGGGAAAACTCTTTTCTTCAAAGCCAAATGGGAGAACTCTTTTCTACAAAGCCAAATGGGAGAACTCTTTTCTACAAAGCGTTGTACCGGTACATTTGCCGGTGATAACAATACAATCCCTCGGCTCAAATTATTATAATTCACCGTCTACTTCGAAATTTCACCGTCTACCGCTTGAGAAATTGACAATTTAGTTTTTTCTTTAGTCTCCTGCATAGATTTACATGGTATTGTGTGCCATTGATTCTGCAATCTGCACAGGATATCTTGAACATAATTTTTGTTAATTAATTACATGATAATAAAGGTTTTTGTCACAAGTGTTGATACCATTGTAATCCTGAAACTGTGACTCAATTGTTACACTCTAAATTACAGGGATTTAGAATAAATCCTCATCAGCTGTGAATAGTGACCAGTCGATTTTTGGATTTAGATTTAAGTCTTAAAGATTTAAATTTTAAGCATTTGTGGACTAAATATAAATCGTAAAGATTTGAATCTAAATCCAAAATTTGACTTGCCCCTATTCACAGCTGATCAGGATTTATTTTAGATCCCTGTAATTTAGAGTGTAGTGTAAAAAAATTGCCAAATCACCCAAGAATTTATTATTATTAAAAAAGAGATTCAGACATCAGATTTGTGTACAAAACATGTAAAACTTATTTCCTGTGTCATTTGTAATTCACCTCAAAATTCCAAATCCAAACTGAAGTTATCATTTTACATTCAATATTAGATATTGTTGTCCAACCAGGCAAAACCTCAATGAAATTAAAGTAGACTCTACAATGGAAATCCGAATTAATCTAGACTAATTAGTTAAATTAACTACTCACTGTTCCAGTCCTCAGCACTTTTCAATGTGATAACTTTGTGGAAGCGATTGAGTTAAATTTGCCTGTTTCTCACACTGAATTCTCCCAAATGGGAGAGCACTTTCAACATAAACATAGATTGGCAAAAATATTCTCCCAAATGGGAGAGTACTCTCCCATTTGGGAGAAAATCTCCAGTGTTGTAGTCGTTGTAGCCAAGACCGAGTCAGAGTCACTACCTTCTGAGTCCAAGTCCGAGTCACTATTGTCCGAGGCCAAGGCCGGGTCTGATTCACCAACTTACAAAATAATGTGATATCTAAGAGTATAATTTCAACCTTTTGTTTTGAAACCCTACAATCAATTTAACACAATCATTCAACCAATCGACCATTCATTCAAATCAAACAATTACTGAAATTTATCAATATGAGAAAAATTCAAACAACGTAAAGCAAAAGCTGCTGACTTTGAAGTTAACAATATTTGATGTAGATGACTAGATCTAAATGTCATCAGAAAATTAAGCAAATCCCGGGAGCTAATAATCGTGCATCGACTTTGAGCAGCAAAATCACAGAGAAACATCAACCTGCATGAATGTAACTGCATGGGACTTTTGGGGAGGGTGGATTGTGTTCAGAGGTGAATTTATTTGGTTTCATATTATACTAGGACTTCCATAAGGGGAAAAATACTTCAAAATGTATGCATATCCAAACAAATGAGATGGGGTTTATTCTTGGATTCACCAGATTCTATAAAATCTTCAGGCCTCGACCCGGCCTGGACCCAGTCGCCAAGGCCGCATGGTACGAGGCCGCCGGCTGAGAACGAGTCCGAGTCACAGGATCACGAGGCTGAGGCCTGGAAAAGTCGGCCTCGAGTCCTCCAACACTGAAGAGTCTCGCAACCACTGAAATAATCTCCATTCCAAGTCGAGGCTGAGCGTGCGCCCTACTCTACTGCCTGACTAGACGCGAGGCTTCGACCTCTGTATGGCGTCCGTCGGTGCGTTTTTCAAGTACTTTTCAGACGATCTTCTATTGACAGGTATTTTACATGTTATCTACGGTGATACGCTGCCTACAGAGGCGCGAAGTTCAACTGATACCTGTTGCCACTGGCGTTTCTAGCCTCAGACTCCACGGAATCGGCTGGAGTCCCGAACAGACGGAAAATATCCGATTTTACAGAAATACCTGACACTTACGAGAGTGAAAAATCACTACTACTACCCACGCATCGTCATGCCAATCCGTTATTCCATCTTATTTTCGTCGTAAAAGATGGTGAAAACCGCGAAAAAATCTTCAAGAAAAGTGTTTCCTTCATGTCCCGTACAGCGATTTTTCGCCTGAATGCCAAAGCTACGTACTATAGTCTACGTATTAGCTTTGGGCTTTGGCTATCAGCGAAAAAATCGCGTACGAGAATGACGGAACCACTTTCTTGAAGATTTTTTCGGCGTTTTTCACCATTCTTTACGACGAAATAAGGATGGAATCCGGAATTGCATGACCGAGGTGGGTAGTCACGGTGTAGTGTGGCGGACGGAGAAATGATGAATTGGCGGGTGAATTAGTGAGGGAATTAATACGGCTTAACTACCAATAACATAAGGATGAATAAATAGTACATAAAGGAGTGAATCTAACCTCAGGGGGTCCGTGAAAGTGCCGGTGAGCTTCCGTGTCCGCTCCCTCCGAGAAGACGGCCCACGTTGCGCCACGGATGGTAGTATCGCGGTGACAGCTGCCAAGGTAGAATATCAAGCTCAGCGGCTCACATCGCTCAGGAATAGCTCACTACATATCTATAGTCTAGAAACCCAGCGTTAACCCGTACTATCTTCCGCGGGAACTCGGGCGTCGGATATCAATCAACGATGCGGCCGGTCACAGGAGAAAAATGCGTGCAGGGCAGCCACGAAATCAAACAACTAACTTAATTACCGCTAATTTGGGGCCATTTTATAGTGCATTAGCGCCGCGGGGAAAATATGCGTGGCCCGTCAGCTGCGGTGCGGCCGGGCGTCATCGGCCCGCCTGTTGCGGGCAAACAATACTAGTTTTACTACATAGGAGTGATTTTTCACTCTCGTAAGTGTCAGGTATGGTGTAAAATCGGATATTTTCCGTCTGTCCGGGACTCCACCGATTCCGTGGAGTCTGAGCTAGAAACGCCAGTGTGCAACAGGTATCGTGAACTTCGGCCTCTGTAGGCAGCGTATCACCGTAGATAGACTCTACATGTAAAATACCTGTCAAGATCGTCTGAAAAGTACTGAAAAACGACCACGGACGCCATACAGAGGTCGAAGCCTTCGGTCTACTGCCTGACATGACATGATGAACATTTGGTATAATGCTGGGTTTTAGGGGCCTAATTATTGTAGGTTGGCATGGTTGGTAACTTCAGCGTGTGCGGTTTATTTCGTCAACGTGTCTTCTGACAGAATAAACCGCACATGCTGAAGTTACCAACCTACAATAATTTAGGCCCCTAAAACCCAGAATTACTGAACATTCGGACTAAAGTTTCGGATTTCGCTTCTGAAATTGTAAACTTAGAATCTACCTGCTTACCAAGAGGAGAATACAGGCAGCTGTAAGGGGTAAGATAAGTTAGATAACATCTAACTTATTGCACTATTTATGTTCACCTTACTTGTAGTTGTATGGGTGATCGATGATCTGCATATCTGTTTACATGGCGTGCCGTGGATTCATTTAGAACTAACGTTACACTCGTCTACAGGAATGTGTACCGCCTTTTCACGACGTTCATGTTCACACAGTCACACGACAGTGCACTCGGTCTCGGCGACTTCATCACGAATTCACAGTGTTGTTTATTTGAAAAACCCTAATCAAGCAGCACCACAAGCTACCTTCTTAAAGACTTCATCAAAATGACAGGAACTTTAGCACAAGATTTATAAAATACACCCCAAAATAGGCACAATTATAAAATTACTTACGTTTTCCAACCAACGCCTTCAACGGCCATTTGATTATCAGTATTGGCAAAAATAATGATTGTACGTACGTTGGCGCTATGTGCGCGTACGCGCGTTTCCGTGATCTAACCACGTACAATGTCGGTGTTTGTTAGTGCGTTGGAGTGCGGTCTCGTTTTTGAGCATCAGGATTTTGATCCCTAAAGCTGGATGGATTGTCGGAAGGTTCGGGATAGGGATAGGTTACAGTTGTCTTGAGCCTGAGGCCTACCCCCATCGGAAATGAAATCAAGTGGATTCACTCAGAATTTAATTTCAAAACGGAACCAGAATTTATTTGGTCAAACGCACTAAAGGCCTACAAATACATGTAGGCTTTTATATAGGCTTGCTAATTATTTAATCTATTGCTCTTAATAATAATAATGCATTTGGCCATTATAGCGCATTTTCCAAATACTGTATTGACATGTTCAAACGCGCCGAGTTTTTGATGTGTCTTTAAATTTTTTATCTTCACATAGGCCCAGACATAGCCTACTTATCATCAGAAAATGACCGTAACTTTAGGTCCCTTCAGTCCCCCACCCCCCCATTACAAAGCAGTAGCCGGGGCCTATTACTAATCAATTAGGTCTAATCTATTCATTTATTTATTTATTTATTCATTCATTCATTCATTCATTCATTCATTCATTCATTCATTCATTCATTCATTCATTCATTCATTCATTCATTCATTCATTCATTGCATTCATCATGGCCCTGGGAAGCGGGGGTGCTGCAGCACCCCCAGAAATTCTTCAGGGGGGTGCATAGCCCTGCAAAAGACGTTGTGTTTTTTTTAATTTGGCCGCTGAGCGACTTTTTGGCTGTTGATTTGGCCACGATTTTTTTTTTTGGCCGCGAAACTTTTCCACCGCCCCCCCCCCCGGCCTGAAATTTATATCTCGCACCCCCGGTGAAAAAAAATCGTTCCCAGGGTCCTGGTATTCATTCATTAATTCATTCATTCATTTATTTACTAATTTATTTATTTATGTTTGTATTTGTTTATTTATGTATTTATTCATTCATTCATTCATCTATTTATTTGTATTGCTCTTCTCGTTCTGTGATGTTCAAACACCCCTCTTTTACAAAAGAGGGGTGTTTGACATCCCCTTTATACAAAATGCTGAAAACTCCCTTTTTTAGTCGTGGAAGCGTGAGCTGTAGGACACGAGTTTGCTTTGTGACTTTTTTGACCGTATAGATTTGGGAAAATTTAGGATAAAAAAGGTCTTCCCCTTCAGTCTTCAGATTTTTTTTTTTATAACAATTGGACATGGATCTGGAGAAAATTTGGGCAGAAACTTTTTAATGCATGGGGGAAGATTAATATCTACCGAGTTTGATTTTGTGAGTTTATCATTATTATTTTCTTAATCGGGCTGGAGCTGGAGGAATATTCAAGCAAAATGCTAATCGGGCAGGAGTTTTAGGGAAATTTGTATAGATAGATCGAATATGTTATAATGCGGCCGGGAGTAATGTGATTATTTAATCTGTGTTTATTCCAATCATGTGTTGATTTGAACATGAATTGGTCGCTCTTCTTTTTCTTCCCCCTGCAAACTTTTGTGTATCAATCATACTGGAAAACTTTTGGTCGTTTCTGTCCGAATTTTGCGGCTTGATTATTATCGGGGGGGGGGGGGTAGGCACAGTACTGAAATAATTTTTAAACATACAAAAGAGTTGCCCTATGATATCCCGTCAATCCCCGGTTCATGCAGCTCCTCGGTATAATATTTCCGAACTTATCTAAATCTATTATGGGGTCCGTTCGCTAGGCAGGAGGACCGCTTACAACGTAGCCAGCTAAGCTGTGAATGTAATTATTATTTTTTCTTTATTTATTGATTTTAACGTTTTTAATTGAACATTTTCATATTGTACTTTGCTTTATTTATTTATTTTGTTGATATATATCTTTTATATATATTCTATTTATTTGACTACAGCTGTCAATGTGACTAATTCCTTTATTTATTTGGTATTCATATTAACTTCATAGTTTTATTTATTTACTAACTTATTAATATACTTGAAATATTCATTATTTTGGTTATCGGTATTATTATTAATTATATCATTATTTATATTTATATTATTATTTCTATTATCATTATTATTGTTATTATTATTATTATTATTACCATCATCATCATCATCATCATCATCATTATCATTATTGTTGTTGTTGTTATTTAAACTACCTTCATTGGCGTTATGGGCGTTTTAATTATTTTTCATTTCGCAGCGTGATCTCACATTCAGCAAAACTCCAATGTTTATTTTGAATAGGTTTAGATAGATCTTCGCCACAGGTAAATTTTCTGGTTTATCAACGTAGATGGCGCTAAACAGACTCATACGACTCCCATTTGTTTACACGCAGAGCACCTCACATTCTCTTGCCTCTAACGCATGCGGCGCTATACAGATTCTGGCACGTTCGTTTGTGTCCTAAGATTGTATGAAAGGAAATTATCACATTCAGTTGCAAGCCATTTTGTTTAAATCTTTGTCTTTTAACAATCATGAGAGTGAGAAATCGCATTTTTATAGAAACGTGTTTTTTTTTCAAAATTCAAGTTGTCAAAATTCAAGTAATCAAAATTATTGTATTAACACAGCTATCTCCTAGTACTATTACTACTGCTGCCGCTTCTACTACTACTACTACTGCTGCTGCTGCTCCTACTAATGACGGTAATAATAATAATAATAATAATAATAATAATAATAATAATAATAATAATAATAATAATGAATAAATATTATATAATAATATCAATAATAATATAAATAATAATATATAATAATAATATAACAATAATATAATATATAATAATAATAATACTAATTAGTGATAGATAATAGAATAACAGTGATGATAATTTGACTACCAATTTACATTAATATTACCATATCTTTCTTCTTAATCTATTAATATTTTCTACTTAAACAATTTATTTGCGTCAAATAGATCATTCATGCATTAGCTTAAATATTCATCTATTTTTCTACAACTGCGATACATAAAATTTTTTTTATTCGATTAGTTATGAGAGTACGAATTATCATACTACTAAAAATAGGTAAATAATGACAAATGCATCATAACTGTGCGATTGTGTTTGAACTAAAGCTGTGGATGTGATTATTTTCTTCTTTATTTATTTTATTATATTAACTTTTTCACTTAACATTTTGCATACATTGTCCTTTGCTTATGTGTTGATATTTTGTTTTTTGGTATATTTATATCTATCATTTGACTACAGCTGATAAATCGAGTAATTGTTTTCTTTCTTCATTTATTTTTTTGGTGTTTATTTATACCCATTAAAGGATAGCTAACATTGTGGAGCTACAATTTAAAAAATTGTCAAATTTTGATATCTGCAACTACATTACACTGCTAAAAATATTGGGGTAGTTGTACCCAAAATTTACCCAACATGAGATTAATTATGTGTCCGACCAAAAGTATTGGGAAAACTTACCCAATCGACAGAAATTCTTCTTTTAGTGGCGCTAATTTAAATTAACCCATTCATTTTACCCATAAATTTACCCATCTGTCTTTTTACCCAAAATTACCAACATTAGAGATTAATTATGTGTGCCCGAAACAACTATTGGAGTTAAACTATTACCCAATACCAGAATTAGCAAAAGTATATATGATAATGAAACATTAATTTCTTAACGGAATCTAGGATTTTTTGTCTTTCCACTATATTGTTTTCATTATAGAGTGTCCTTACCTAATTCTACTATAATCCTACCAATCACACTTCCTAATCTATAAACCTAATCCAGGGAGTACTTAAGTCCTCCCTACTAAGCCATACTTGAGATCTATATATACCAACTACTTTCAAGGAAGAAAAAGAGTAGTTAATCCCCGACATTTTGGCAAAACAGCGAGTCCCTTATTAAAGATCATCACTTCCATGAGTTTTATTTGGTTCTGCTATTTATGTTAAACACTTGATTATAAATACTAGGTCAATTGTTATGTCTGCAGACAATTATTTAAATTGTATTTATCAGCTGACTGACCATTGCTACAGTTATGCAAAATTTAGAATATGCAATATGCATAAGCTAAGTTTTCTAGCTCGCCTGGCATGTATGACTAAACCTGTAGCGTTAAGTGTATTCATGCGCTAGCTATTCTGAAAACTTTGCCCGTTGTCAACTTATTGGAAATTAATTAAATGACTTACCAAACCTACCACAAAACACGCATCACAGAAAGCAGGACACACACAAACACATACACACACACACACACAACACACACACACACACACACAAACACACAACATCACACACACACAAACACACACACACACGCACATACACTAATAGTCAACACACCACATACACACATAACACATACACACACTCACAACACACACAAACACACACACATGACACACACACAAACACACACAGCAGCACTACACTGAATACAACACACACACATAACACACACACCACCACAATCGACAAAAACACACCCACGATGCACAACACATGGCACAACACACACAACACACCCCACTCTACACTAATACAAACACATACATACACACTCACACACAAACACAAAATACAAAACAGGCCTACACGTAAACACACATGCATGTATACACACACACCACACACACACACACACACACACACACACACACACACACACACAAACACACACAATACAAACAGGCTACACGTAAACAGCAAATGCATGTATACACACACAACACACAACACACACACACACACACACACACAACACACACACACACACACACACCACAGGAATACATACAAACACGCATACAAACATACACGTTCCCACAATGAGACAGACACACTCAATCGCACACCGGTATACAGATCCATACATACACAAACACAGACGTATTAACACTCACACACACACACACACACACACACACACACACAAACACAACACCAACACACACACACACACACACACACACACACACACACACACACACACACACACCAGTTTGTTACGCACAATACGAGCGACAATCGATTCAATCGGTGTTTATCCCGGCATTTTCTTTACCCTAACCCTAACACACACACACACCACACACACCACAACACACACCACACACACAACACACACACACACACACACACACACACACACACATATACACACCCCCCCCCCACACACACACACATTCACTCACATACACACACCCAACACACAAGCACGCACACTAGTTCATTACACACCAATACGCGAGAATCGATTCAAAGCGGTGTTTTCCCCCCGGCATTTGGTAAAGAAAAAGAGATTACATACGTTGGGTAAAGCATGAAGCAAAACAGCTTGGAGATTTTACCAATTTTTACCCAGTGTTCACAATTTACTCTTAATTATTTCCCAATTTCATTTCGCCTCAGTGTTTTCCCGATATTGGGCGCAATAAATATTTACCACACTGTTGGGTAAATGCATGTAGCAAAACAGTTGGAAAAGTTTACCCAACTTTTACCCAATTTTGATTTACCCAGTATAGGTTACCCAATATTTTTTACAGTTAGGTAGTGTTCATATGGACAAATAAGCACCCTAGAATAAAAACATTTTGGAAAGTTACACTGCCAATGGCAAGTTATGCACGAATAAACAATTAAAACTCGGGGCGAGTTTAAATAGCGTAGGTGTACACACAGTAAGTCTATGGGAGAAAATGGGCAGGTGAATCCGATCAACTTACGATTTTCACTTTTCTAAAGCACTAAATAATCATTTTGAAATACAATTTTTTCAGGGCGTAATTTTTAGACCTTATCAAAGACAATGGTAGCATGGGGAATCATGGAGCTCAGATTTTTTTTAACTGTGGTAAATGTTAGCCAATACCTTTAAAGGCAGTGGATCTCATTTGCAAACATCCCCGAAAACCAGGAAAAGATAACCCATGCCCTTGGGCTATTGATGACGGGCATGTATGTGAAATCTGGGGGTCAGTGATTACATAGAATTTAAAAAATGCGAAAGATAAACAATAGCCGTTTAGTGTACGTTCTATGGTACATGTAGTAATTTTTTCCTCGCGAGAAAAAAAAATCAAATCAGAGTCTAACGATCACTATAATTCCACTAAAACTGAGTTTCTAGCTCCTATATTTTGCTAAAGGTTCAAAGATGGCATTTTCTTCTAAATGCCATTGTATTTACACAATGTTAATTTTAAGGCATGAAAAAGAGATGCCCTGCCTTTAAGGTTATATAAGTTATACCTAATTTGAAAGAGCAGACTCTGCTCTTTCAAATGAGGTAAAACTCA
This sequence comes from Eucidaris tribuloides, assembly GCA_001188425.1. NCBI lineage: Eukaryota > Metazoa > Echinodermata > Echinoidea > Cidaroida > Cidaridae > Eucidaris > Eucidaris tribuloides. The sequence goes on along the minus strand of JZLH01S0636206.1, from coordinate 28,474 downwards.
TTTAACATTAACACCTTACTAACCCTTTGGATGCTATAATGTAAAATAAAGTCGAAAATCTCGGGGTTCCCCCCGCCCCGAGATTTTTCATTAATTAATTAAAAAAAAACCCAAAGACATTCAGAATCTGTTATTGCTGGGATATGACTTTTGGGCATAAAGCTTTCAAATAAAAAAAAAATCCCCCAAACTATAAACTTGGGCTTTAACATAAATCACAAATAAAGAAATAAAGACAAAAAAATTATCACATCCACAAGTTTGTTCAAACACAACCGTGCAGCTCTTTATTTTTCATCTGTATTATAATTATTATTATTATTTTTTTTTGGGGGGGGGGGCGTATAATCACTGGTACCACTTATGTTAGTCGAAAAAGTAGCAATAATCACAGTTGTACAAAAAATAGATAAATCATTTAACTAATGCATGAATAACTACTTGAACAAATATTTTTTTTAATTAAGTAAAAACGTTAATAGAAAAGGACAAATAGATATCGTAATAAGATATAAATCGGTAGATGTGTAAATTATCACTGTTATCATTATTTCATCATTATTAAAATTATAATCATAATTATTGTTATACTACTACTACTACTGCTACTACTAATTGTGATGATGATGATGATGATGATAATGATGATGATGATGATGATGATTACTATTATTATGATTATCAGTAGTATATTGTCATAATTATTATTATTTTCATTATTACCTTCAGTAGTAGTAGTAGTAGTAGTCGCAGTAGTAGCCTAGTAGTAGTAGTGGTCGTAGCGGCAGCAGTAATAGCAGTATTAGGAGATAGCTGTTTTAATACAATAATTTTAATTACTTGAATTTTGAAAACAAACGTTCATATTAAAATGCGATTTCTCACTCCCATGATGTTTAAAAGACTAAGATCAAAATAAAATCGCTTGCAACTTAATGTGACTATTTTCCTTTCATGAAACATAAAAATGAAATTGAAAATGAAAAGAAATAGAAATGATTGTATATTGTATACTTCTACATTTTTTTTTTTGGTATTTATGTGTTTTTTAATGATAATTGAAATAAACGAATCTGAATCTGAATCTGAAATTCATGTCGGTCGCACAAACGAGCACGTCAGATTCTGTATAGCGCCGCATGCGTTAGAGGCAAGAGAATGTGAGGTGCTCCACGTGTAAACAAATGAGAGTCGTATGCGTCTGCTTAGCGCCATCTACGTTAATTAACCAGAGAACTTACCTGTGACGCAGTTGTAAACCTATTCAAACTAAACGTTGGAGTTTTGCTTCGAATTGAAAAAATGCTTGAACGCCCGTAGTGCCAATAGCAATAATAATATAAATGATGATGATGATGATGATGATAATCATCATCATCATCATCATCATCATCATCATCATCATCATCATCATAACCAAAATAATCAATGGATATCTGAAATATACAAATAAGTGAATAGGTTAATAAATTTGTTTTAAAAATGAATATAAAGTACAAAATGAAAAGTTTAATTGGAGTACCGAATAAATAAAAGAAGAAACCAATTACTCACATCGACAGCTTTAGTCAAATCAAAATAATAAATACATATATAACAATATATCAACAAACTAAATAAATAAAGTACAATATGAAGAATGTTTAATTAAAAAGTTAATATAAATCACAAATAAAGAAATAAAGAAAAATTAATCACATTCACAGCTTTGGTCAAACACAACCGTGCAGCTCTGCATTTCACATCATTATTTTTTTTATTAGTATAATCATTAGTACTACTTACAGCAATAGAAAATGTAGTAATAGTAGCAGTTATAGAAAATAGATAAATCATTTAACCAATGCATGAATAATTAATTGAAAAAAAATAAACTGCTTAATTAAATAAAAATATCAATAGATCTTAAAACAGATGTGTAAATTATCATCACTGTTAATATCGTTACTATAATTAAATTATTAACAGTACTAGGGTATAGCTGTTTTAATGCAATAATTTTAATCGCTAAAAACAAACAAACAAACATGCGTTTATATCAAAATGCGATTTCTTACTCTCATGGGTGTTGAAAGACAAAAATTAATACAAAATCGCTTGCAACTTAATGTGATCATTTCCTTTCATACAATCATTTTCTGTGTTTTGAGAAACCATAGGGGGCTACTGCCCCTTGCCGCCTACATGTGGCGCCATCCCCCCTGCCTCCATCTTCCCCATTTTTCTTCTTCTCCTCCTTCTTCCCACCTCCTCCTCTCTCCTCCTATCCTTATCCTTCTCTTTCTCCTCCTCCCATCCTCCTCTCCTCCTCCTCCCCTGTCCTTCCCCTCCCCTCTTCTCCATCTATCCCATTCCTGCCTCATCCCCTTCTACACCTCTTCTTCTTCTTCTTCTTTTTTCGTCGTCCCTCCACACCCATTCAAAATAGTTTATAGTGACGCCCTGCCTCCTCCTCCTCCTCCCCTCCTCCCCTCCCCTTCCCCCCTCCCCTCCCCTCCTCCTCTTCCTCCTCTGGCTCTCTTTCCCATTTCGATGGGCACGTCTGTGATGTAACCCGAAGA
>JZLH01S0636206.1:888-12034 GCA_001188425.1 Eucidaris tribuloides | reverse complement strand
GCGTACATATCTTTCATTTTAAAGAAAACTTAAAGGTACAGCTATTTCCACATACTGTTTGGGTTTCCCTTTTCTCCTTTTTTTTCAATATTGGGACATTGAGAAATCTAACGTTACGTTTAGGGTGTTCCAATAATCCTGCATCAATCAATTGATTAAAACTAAGCCTTCGTAACGTTAGTTTGACTTCGATTGCTAGCAGATCCTTAGATCCTACTATCATTTGAAGAAACTGTGTAAGGATACACGTATTGCTGCTTTGTACAGTTATTTCCACACACTGTTAGTTCCTTTCCTCGCAGTTTTTCAATTTGGCCATGAGATAATCTTTAGCGTTATCGTCACATTGCACCTATGCCACGATTTTATCCATGCGATATACTGCGCGCACAATGTATTTTTTTTTTTAAATCGCTCAGCAGCTAGCTAGCTAGCATAACGCTAGCTCAGCTCCCGATCCCCGGCGCGGCCGCGGCCGCGCCGGGCGCGCCCAGTAGAGTCCAACGCGCGCTAGCTATTATGTATAATGCATGAACAGGACAACGATAGGGCGCTGATTGGCTGATATTTTTTGACCTGTGTTTATATGCTAGTGGGGTCAACGCGTGACAGGATAATGAATATTCAATAGTCGCTTTCTTCAACGGGCTGTTATTGGTTGTATGTTAATTGCAGTATGACATCATACCTCATTAACGTTTTGTCCGCCCTCGCATGTAAACTTTTTGTAATGTCGCTCGCGTGCGCGTCACGACGGGCGCGTAAAATGCAAAAATGCTCCAAATCACTTCTTATTGACAGATCTATACGTTTCAGGTTATTTGGAGCATTTTCGTTCGAGCGCGTACGCGCGCGTTTTTTCGCGCGCATCACTTTCCCTAGCGAATACCGTCGTTTTTTCGATGGTTTTGGATGTCTGACTGAATTCTACATCAATTAGAACCCTTTTCCGACCAGCCGGACCCAAAATATCGCTTACAAGCCCCAAAAACGTAAATGCGCGCGCATGCGCGCGTAGTGAAATGCGGTATTTTTAAATCACTCATAACTCTCTAGAATTAACGGTGACCCCTACATTTTATTGCTTATTCTGATAGCCTATAACGCGTAGATAGAGTTTCTGTCATCACTTTCTATGACAAATTCTTCTGACGTCATCTATGAGTCAGAGAAGAAAAATCGTATTTTGCGCATTTCTCATGACTGGAGTCGAGTAAGAAATCCAAACTTGGTACACAGTAACCTCAGATCAAAGGTCATCACCGGTCTTAATGACAGTGTACACGCATCTTTCTGAACGCGTACGCGTGCGTTTAATTTTTATTCTTAAATCAGTCATAACACTCTAGAACTAGACTTTAATTCGTCACTAAGACGAATTGGTGATCCGCGTAAACGCTATACTATCATTAAATGTTAAGCACATGCGACCAACCATCTAAATCAGGTATTATTAGTTGCTGAAACATGTCCCATATCAGTTTAAATTTTCCATCAAACATTTATTCAACATTCGACGTGCGCGTACGCGTTCGTCCCGGCGCGCGCGCTTTTATGATTAGCACCAGGCATGACCTTTCACCTGAAGTACCTGTGTACCAGATTTGGTTATATTACTCGACTCCTGTCATGAGATATGGAAGAAACACAATTTTTCTTTATGACGTAATAGATGACGTCACAACAATTTGGCATGGAAAGGAATGTACGGAATAGTATCTCCGCATGATAGGCTATCAGAATAAGCAATACAAAGCAGGGGTCATCGTTAATTCTAGAGAGTTAGGACTAACTAAAGAATTAAAATTTAACGCGCACATACGCGTTCGTCGTGACGCCCGCACGCATATGATTAGCATCAGTGATGATGTTTAATCTGAAGTTACTGTGTACCAAGTTTCGTCACCTTACTCATCTCCAGTCATGAAATATCGACAAAACTTGTTTTTTGTTTGTGACGTCATAGATGACGTCAGAAGAATTTATCATAGAAAATGATATGTGAAACCTTATCTACGCATCATAGGCTATCAGAATAAACACTAAAAAGTAGGGGTCACTGTTAATTCTAGAGAGTTATGAGCGATTTAAAAATGAAGCAATTCACAACTTGCGCATGCGCGCGCATTTATGTGTTTTTGGACTTGAAAGTGATAATTTCAGCCTGGTCGGGAAAGGGTTCTAATTGATGTAGAATTAAGTCACACATCCAAATCTATCGAAAAAACGACGGTATTCGGTCGGGAAAGGGGTAAGGGAGAAAAAACGCGCGCGTACGCGCGCGCACCAAAATGCTCCAAATGACCTGAAACGTATAGATCTGTCAATAAAAAGTGATTTGGAGCATTTTTGCATTTTGCGCGCCCGTCGTGTCGCACACGTGCGCAATGTATGGTCCAAAAGTTGACCCTTGACCTGAACTTGACCGTCGCCAAATTTAGTTGTTTTAATCGACCGCCGGCTTGAGATATCGCAAATGTAGGATAAGTCTAACTTTTGGCTTTTGACGTCATAAATGACGTCATAGATGATCTATCACATTGTCCAGATAACCATGTCTAGATATTAACATAAGACATAACTATGCTAAGTTACAAGATTATTGCACTCATCGTTCTTGAGATATCGCGTCCACAAAAAATGACCGGAAAGAAACAGGAACTAGATTTTAATTCGTCACTGAGACGAATTGGTGATCCGCGTATTCGCTGCGATCATAAGATCTAAAGAAATATTGACAAAGTATTGTACCTTGCTCAGTACTGCCCTTTTTGACCTGAAATACTCTATTTAAGTTATATTTAAAAATCAACGTGCGCGCGTACGCGTTCGTCGTGACGCCCGCACGCATACGGTTAGCACCAGTGATGACCTTTGACCTAAAGTTACTGTGTACCAAGTTTGGTGCCGAAACTCGACTCCAGTCACGAGATATAGGGAAAATACGATTTCTTTGTGACGTCATAGATGACGTCAGAAGAATTTATCAGGGAAAGTGATACCAGAAACCTGATCTACACGTCATGGGCTATCAGAATAAACAATAAAAAGTAGGGGTCACCTTTAAAGAGATTTGAGTGATTTAAAAATGTCCGTCAATCACTACGCGCGCATGCGCGCGCATTTACGTTTTTCGGATTTAGTAGTGATATTTTGGGTCCAGGTGGTCGGGAAAAGGTTTTAATTGATGTAGAATTCAGTCAGAAATCCAAATCCATTGAAAAAACGACGGTATTTGGCCGGGAAAGGGGTGCGCGCGAAAAAAAACGCGCGCGTACGCGCGCGCACTAAAATGCTCCAAATGACCTGAAACATATAGTGCTGTTAATAAGAAGTCATTTGGAGCATCTTAAAAGTTTGACGCGTCCGTACACGCCCGTGGAGGCGCGCGCGCGGACGTGGTTACGTCCACAAATTGTCTCATGACCTTAACTTGACCTCTGCCAAATTTCATTGTTTTATTCGTCTTCAATCTTGTGATATTAACATTTATTGGTTTTTACTAATGACGTCATATATGACGTCACGAACCTGTAACTATCTTGACAACAGTTTTAATGTCGAGGTGTTGATATTGGACATAATTATGCAAAGTTACAAGATTAATGACGATGGCATTTTTGAGATATGGTGTTCACAAAATAATGACCAGAAAGAAACAGGAATAAACTAGATTTGAATTCGTCACTAAGACGAATTGGTGATCTGCGTATTCGCTGCGATTATAGGATCTAAAGAAATATTGACAAAGTATTATACCTTGCTCAAAACTGCCCTTTTTAACCTGAAATACTCTATTTAAGTTATATTTAAAAATCAACGTGCGCGTACGCGTTCGTCGTGACGCACCAGTGATGACCTTTGACCTGAAGTTACTGTGTACCAAGTTTGGTGCCGTAACACGACTCCAGTCACGAGATATAGGGAAAATACGAATTTTCTTTATGACGTCATAGATGACGTCAGAAGAATTTATCAGGGAAAGTGATACCAGAGACCTTATCTACGCGTAATGGGCTATCTGAATAAACAATAAAAAGTAGGGGTCACCGTTAATTCTAGAGATTTATGAGTGATTTTAAAACGCCCGTCATTCATTACGCGCGTTTGCACGCGCATTTACTTCTTTTGGAATTGTTAGTGATATTTTGGGTCCAGGTGGTCGGAAAAGGGTTTTAATTAATGTAGAATTCAGTCAGAAATCCAAATCCATCGAAAAAACTACGGTATTTGACCGGGAAAGGGGTGCGCGTGAAAAAAACACGCGCGTGTGCGCGCGCACTAAAATGCCCCAAATGACCTGAAACATATAGTGCTGTTAATAAGAAGTCATTTGGAGCATTTTAAAAGTTTGACGCGTCCGTACACGCCCGTGGAGGCGCGCGCGCGGACGTGATTACGTCCACAAATTGTCCCATAACCTTAACTTGACCTCTGCCAAATTTCATTGTTTTATTCGTCTTCAATCTTGTGATATTAACATTTATCGGTTTTTACTAATGACGTCATATATGACGTCACGAACCTGTAACTATCTTGACAACAGTTTTAATGTTGAGGTCTTGATATGGGACATAATTATGCAAAGTTACAAGATTATTGACGATGTCATTTTTGAGATATGGTGTTCACAAAATAATGACCAGAAAGAAACGGGAACTAGATTTTAATTCGTCACTAAGACGAATTGGTGATCCGCGTAAACGCTCCGATCTACATAAAATGTGACAATCAATATCAAGTATCATTGCTTGCAGAGATATGTCCCTCATCACCTTACATTCTCCATCAATCATTAATTCAAAATTCGACGTGCGCATACGCGTTCGTGGAGACGCCCGCATAAATATCATAAACACCGGTGAGGACCTTTGACCTAAAGTTACCGTGTACCAAGATTGGTTATCTTACCCGACTGCAGTCGTGAAATATGCGAGAAATACGACTTTTTTTTTTGGTCATGTCACAGATGACGTCACAAGAATTCGGTATGCAAAGTGATGCCTAAAATGTTACCTACGGATCATAGGCTACCAGAATGAGCAACAAAAATTAGGGGTTAGCGTACAGTATGGAGAGTTACGAGTATTTAAAAAAAAGTCAGACTTATATTAGGTGCCCCTGTGCGCATTTGCAATTTTCTGGCGCGAAAGTGTTATGTTGGGTACAGTACAGGTGATCTGGAAAAGGTTCTGACTGATAGAGGGAAAAGACAAAATCTTTCTGGAACGGTGTTTGCACGAAAGAATCCGTTTTGCACAAGTTATTATCTGCTGTTCCTAATGAAATAGGATGTACAATGAAGAATCGTTTTGGTACGCGGGACAAAATAACGTGAATTTGCAGCTCAACATCTTCTGGGCAGTTTCCAATGATTTTGAGCAATCGTTAAACATTTTGCTGTTTCTGACACGATTATGACTTAATTCACTAAATTGAATTTAACTACGGTGAAACGCAGTTTTTATATCAGGTCACAGTTAGATAACAACATTATGCGATAGTTTAAATCTAACTATCAACTTCTTTCCAAATTCAATGTCAACTTTGAAGCGAATTTTGACAACGAAGGGGTTCTCCGACACCCCTAGACCAACGTTCTTGAAAATTAGCTTACGATGTTCTCTTTCGAATGGAAAAAGTCCGATGTCGATCGGACAATGCATTCCGGAGTTATGGGCCAAAATACAGGAAGTACGAAAAAAGGACGGTATTCGCTCGGGAAAGTGGTGCGCGCGAAAAAAACGCGCGCGTACGCGCTCGCACTGAAATGCTCCATATGACCTGAAACATATAGTACTGTTAATAAGAAGTCATTTCGAGCATTTTGAAACTTTGACGCGCTCGTACACGCCCGTGGAGACGCGCGCACGCACGTGGTATGGACCAAAAGTTGACCCATGACCTCAACTTGACATCTGCCAAAGTTCATTGTTTTATTCGACTGCCGGCTCGAGATATTGCAAATGTAGGTTAACTCTAACTTTTTCGTAAATGACGTCATAGATGACGTCACGGGCAAGTGATCACACTGACAAAAATTGTGTGTTGAGGTGTTGACACGTGATATAACTATGCTAAGTTACAAGATGATTGATGATGGCGTGAATGAGATATCGTGGTAACAAGAAATATCCAGAAAGAAACACAAATAAAAAATAAGAAAGATTTCGTACAACATCCATGGTGATCCGCGTTTACGCGGATCACCAATAAAAAAAACTTTCGTACAAAATCTATGGTGATCCGCGAATACGCGGATCACCAATAAAGAAGAAAAAAATTCCGACGAAATCTATGGTGATCCGTGTTTACGCGTCACAACACTTTGGCATAGAAAGCGATGCTTGAAATGCTATCTACACATCATAGTCTACCAGAATTAGCAATAAAAAGTAGGGGTCACCGTGAATTCTAGAGAGTTATAAGTGATTTAAAAGGGCCGCCATTCACTATGCGCGCGCATTTTTACGTTTTTCGGGCGTGTAAGCGATATTTTGGGTTCTGGTGGACGGGAAAAGGTTCTAAATGACGTAGAATTCAGTTAGACATCTAAAATCATCGAAAAAATTACGTTATTCCGTAGTTAAAGGGGTGCGCGCGCACCAAAATGCTCCAAATGACCTGAAACATATAGTACTGTTCATAAGAAGTCATTTGGACCATTTTGAAAATTTGACGCGCCTGTACACGCCCGTGGAGACGCGCGCGCGCAAGTGGTATGGACCAAAAGTTGACCTTTGACCTCAACTTGACCTTTTCCAATTTCCGTTGTTTTAGTCGACCGCCGGCTCGAGATATTGCAAATGTAGGTTAACTCTAACTATTTCGTAAATGACGTCATAACTGACGTCACAGATGGTTTATCACATTAACATGATTACCATGCCGAGATCTTTACATATGACATAGCTGTTTCAAGTTACAAGACTATTGCTCTCATCATTCGTGAGATATCGTCTGCACAAAAAGTGACCACAAAGAAACACGAATAAACAAAGAAAAAAAATTCGTACAACATCTATGGTGATCCGCGTTTACGCGGATCACCAATAAAAAATTAGTCCTTCTTCTTATTGCTTATTCTGATAACCTTTGATGCGTAGATAAGATTTCAGGCATCACTTTGCATGCCAAATTTTCCCTATCGCATATAGCCGATATCAAGCGATATCACCTCGCGATACCGATATCTGATTGATCGCTCTTGGGATGTATACTTCCGGTTCCGGTAAATTGTATAGTGAAACACACAAAACACGTCATTTCGAACCTCGTCAAATTCGCAATATTAATACCTCACACCCAAGCAAACATGGATTGACCTGATGAACAATTTTGGAGAATGTTTGGGTCACGATTAAATGACTTTCTCAGTGAAAGAAATGTTCCTACGACCAATAAATGAAGGAATGAACTCGAAACTCTCGCCAGGAAAGCCGCGAATGTTTACCCCGTGAGAAAGAAATGCGACCACGCACACCCCGAGTCGAGCCTGTAACTTCGGTGTGTGAGGACAGCCGATGGCTCCATTCTTGACCTAAATGAAAGGGTTGTTATATCAATATATGGACGAAAGACTTGAAAAAAAAATGTTATTCGTTACAATGTAAGAGATATTTTGACACGATCCACAAGTCCTTTAGCGTTAACTGTGTATCGTGCTTCCGTAAACCGGAAGTTGATTTCCCGAGAATTAAGGGTCAAAAAATTAGAGCGCCATATGCGTTCAGATTCGGAGAGCTATATGAGATAGGGAAAATTGTTGTGACGTCATCTATGACGTCATAAATAAGAATCATATATCGTCCTTATTTCTTGACTGGAGTCGAGTAAGATAACCAAACTTGGTACACAGTTATCTCAGGTCAAAGGTCATCATTGGCGCTAATCATCAGCGTGCGCGCGTTACAACGAACGCATACGCGCACGTCGAATTTTAAATAAATTTTTGATTGAGAATTAAGGGTGAAAAGGGACAGCATTGAAAAAGCAATAGTACGTCATATAGATTGTCATACTCTCTCAAGATCTAATGATTGGAGCAAATACACGGATCACCAATTCGTCTCAGTGACAAATTAAAGTCAGACACGAGCGTACAGCTAAAACATACGTGTTCCATGTCACTTCGACGCTTACGAAGCAGTGGTGATCTCAACCCCAAACCCGGAACTACAAAAACCCTCCCCCCCCCGGTTGTCCGTTCCCTTTTTGTATGAATACATGTCATGAGTGATACACGACGGACTCAACCCCCCCCCCCCCCACCGCCCTTTCAGTAGATTACAACATTCTCAGACAGGATACGACGCAATTTGTCTAACTGCCCGATCGCGCCTCATATTGAATACACGCACATGCGTTTTACTACGCATTATTGGTGATCCGCGTAACCGCGGATCACCATAGATTTCGTCAGAATCTTTCTATATTTATTCATGTCAATTTCTAGTCACTTTTTTGTGCAGACGATATCTCAAGAACGGCATCGTCAATCATCTTATAACTTAGCATAGTTATGTCTCACATTAATATCTCGGCATGTTAATCCAGTCAATGTCAATAAGCATCTGTGACGTCATTTATGACGTCAAAAGCCAAAAGTTAGACTTAACCTACATTTGCGATATCTCAAGCCGACAGTCGAATAAAACAAACAAATTTGGCAAAGGTCAAGTTGAAGTCAAGGTGCAACTTTTGGACCATACCTCGCGCGCGTGCGAGTCATGACGGGCGCGTAAAATGCAAAAATGCTCCAAATCACTTCTTATTGACAGATCCATACGTTTTGGGCCATTTGGAGCATTTTGGTGCGGGCGCGTACGCGCGCGTTTTTTCGCGCGCACCCCTTTCCCGACCGAATAAGGTCGTTTTTTGATAGATTTGGATTTCTGACTGAATTCTCCATCAAGTAAAACTCTTTTCCGATCACCTGGATCCAAAAAATTACTTACAAGTCATAAAAAAGTAAATGTGCGCGCATACGCTCGTAGTAAATGACGGACATTTTTAAATCACTCATAACTCTCCAGAATGAACGGTGACCCCTACTTTTTATTGCTTATTCTGATAGCCTATGATGCGTATACAAAGTTTCAGGTATCACATTTCATGCCAAAGTGTTGTGACGTCATCTATGACGTCACAGGTCAGGTCAAAGGTCATCTTAGGTGCGTATCATATGCGTGCGAGCGTCACGACGAACGCGTACGCACACGTTGATTTTTGATTTAATGTTTGGTAGAGAATGTAAAGTTTTGAGGGTCATATTTCAGCAAGCAGTGATATTTGATATAGATTGTTTATCTAATTTTCTTTAGATTAAATGATAGGAGCGTTTACGCGGATCACCAATTCGTCTTAGTGACGAATTAAAGTTTAGTTGGTGATCCGCGTAAACGCGGATCACCATAGATTTCGTCAAAAAAAAATTCTTCTTCTTCTTTATTCGTGTTTCTTTCTCGCCATTTTTGTGCACGCGTTATCTCGAGAACGATGAGTGCAATAGTTTCGTAACTAAACATAGTTATGTCCTATGTCAATACCTCGTTGGTCTCTTCCTGCCAATGACTGTGACGTCATCTATGACGTCATAAGCCAAAAGCTAGCCCTGACCTATATTTGGAATATTTCAAGCCAGCAGTGGAATAAAACAACGACATTTGGCAGAAATTAAGTTAAGGTCAAGGGTCAACTTTTGGACCTAATCACGTGCGCGCGCGCGCCAAGATGGGCTTGCACGGGCGCGTCAAAAATTTTAAAAGTTTTAAAATGCTCCAAATTACTTCTTATCAACAGTAGCATACGTTTCAGGTCATTTGGAGCATTTGGTGCGCGCGCGTACACGCGCGTTTTTTTTTTCGCGCGCACCCCTTTTCTGACCGAATATCGTCGTTTTTTTCGACGGATTTAGATTTCTGACTGATTCCTCCATCAATTAGAACCTTTTTCCCACCACTAGCACCCAAAATATCGCTTACAGGTCCAAAAATCGTAAATGCGCGCGCATTGCGCGGGTAGTGAATAATGCGCATTTTTAAATCACTCATAACTCTCTAGAATTAACGGTGACCCCTACTTTTTATTGCTTATTCTAATAGAGTATGACGCGTAGATAGCATTTCAGGCATCGCATTCAATGCCAAAATGTTGTGACGTCACCTATGACATCACAAAGAAAAATCGTATTTCGGACATATCTCAAGACTGGAGTCGAGTAATATCACCAAACCTGGTACACAGTAATTTCAGGTCAAAGGTCATCATGCGTGCTTATCATATGCGTGCGGGCGTCACGACGAACGCTTACGCGTACGTTTAAAATTAAGTTTTAAATCGGTCATTTTTCTCTAGAATAAACCATGACCCCTACCTGGTATTGCTTATTCTGATAGCCTTTGATAAGTAGATAAGAGTTCTGTTACTACTTTGCATGTAGAATACTTGTGACGTCATCTTTAACGTCACAAATAAAAATTTTATTTCGCGCATATCTCATGAATGGGGTGGATTAAGATAACAAAACTTGGTACACAGTAACTGCAGGTCCAAAGTCATCACTGGTGCTAATCATAACAGCCCGCGCGTCGCGACGAATTTTCAATTAATGTTAGACAATTTCAAGTGATGAGGGACATAATTCATCATGCAATAGTGATTAATATGCATTGTTTGCCACATATTCTTTAAATTTGATGATCGGAGCGGTTACGTTGATCACCAATAAAATCAAATCAATCAATCAATCAATCAATTCGTCTTAGTGAAGAATTAAAATCTAGTCTTTAATGGTGATCCGCGTCTCCGCGGATCACCATAGATTTCGTCAGAATCTTTTTTTGGTGATCCGCGTAAACGCGGATCACCATAGATTTCGTCAGAATCTTTATTTTTTGGTGATCCGTGTAAACGCGGATCACCCTAGAGTTTGTACGAAATTGTTTTCTTACTTTATTGGTGATCCGCGTAACCGCGGATCACCATAGATGTTGTACGAAATTTTTTTTCTTTCTATGTTTGTTTCTTTATTGGTGATCCGCGTAAACGCAGATCACCCTAGAGTTTGTACGAAATTTTTTTCTTACTTTATTGGTGATCCGCGTAAACGCGGATCACCATAGATATTGTCAAAATCTTTATTATT
>JZLH01S0636196.1:0-13765 GCA_001188425.1 Eucidaris tribuloides | reverse complement strand
TACCTACTAAAGATAGAATCCATTAGATATTCAATGTCACGGACGTGGGTTTCTGTACTTGTCAGTGATCTTTGGTTATTTCTATCTAAACGAAACAATGCTGACAATTTCTTTTCATCGCAGATGTTAGTCTAGTAAGTTGACTTCCCTGACATATGTATGTCATTTTGAAGCAAGCTGCAAATTTTACTAGAACGACAAAAAGTTTTGTCACGGACGGACACTTCCAGTGTCACGGACGGACATTTGGCGTCACGGACGGACATTTTTTTGCCACAAATGGGCATTATCCCAATTAAAATTGATATTTCAGCCCAGATTCCAGCATGTATATCACTAATAAACTCGGAAAGATGAATAAACTAGAAATTTTGTGTGTCCACAGGACACAGATGCCCCAGCTATAATGCAGTCAGTAAGCATTTCTTATTGAGTGTGTGGAAACCATTTGGCGTGAGCTGTGACCTTTGACCTTTGAATTGCAGACTCCACCTTGAATTTGACTTGTATATTAGTGTCATCTACCTACATACCACATTTTTTTAAATTTCTGTCCAATATTTATTAAGTTATCACCCCCAAACCATTTTGCATAATGAGCTGTGACCTCTGACCTTTTACCTGCTGACTCCAAATTCGAACTTGACTTGTATTTTATTGTCATCTATCTACATTCCAAAACATTTTTAAATTCCGTTAAATATTATTCAAGTTATCATCCAGAAACCAATTTGCATATATAATGAGCTGTGACCTTTGACCCTTGGACTTGCGGACTCCAAATTCGAACATTACCTGTATTTTAGTGTGATCTACTTACACAGCAAAAATATTTAAAATCTGTCAAATATTTTTTAAGTTATCATGCGGAAACAAATTAGGGGGACGGACGGATCAACGGACCGAAGGGGCAAAGCTTAATGCCCCCTCGAGACTTCGTCTGCGGGGGGCATGAAAACTCTTGTATGTGAATGTGTGTTGGGGGAGAGGTCATTTGGGGGTATATTTATGAATAACAATACCATTTATTAGATTTATGTCATGAAATATCTCCCCAAACTGATAAAACACATTTACAAAATCATTGAAGAAGAAATCCCCTATTGCACCATTGCAGTATAATGCAAATGTCCGTCCGTGACAAAAATTTTGTCCGTCCGTGATATTTTCAAATTCATATTTAGTATATAAATATTTAATTAATCTGGGTTTCGTACATACACATTATAGGTCTTTTGCCAGTGAGATAGCTCAGCATATATTACTCCAGCAACAGAACAAAAAACTTTTAAATTTTCTTTCTGTCACGGACGGACAAATTTGCATAAACGTGAATAGAAAAATGCAGTTTGACCCCTATTGTACAAATATTTCACAATATTTTTGTGCATTTTAGCAAACTAGTGTTCCATCTATAATTATTTGCAAACAAAACACGAGACAATCTAATGATTGTCAAAATAGGACTAAATCAATATTTCTCAAAAGTGTCCGTCCGTGACAGCAGTTTTCAACACCCCTATTCGAAAGTGAGTCATTCCAGTCGCTTTCCGGACCTTACCAAATAAAACAAATATGGATTTTAGAAACTTAAGATACCAATGAAAGATCCGGCAGTGATTACATCATAAGAATATAAAAATGAATTTTTTACCCCAATGCTCACTTTAACTGATCAGGCTCACATATGGGTCAATCCACGTCAAATCAACCAATGGGTGTCACCCGACCCTCTTCAATTTTGTTAAAACTTGCACCAAATGTTCCCCCACGTGTCTGATGGAAAATCCTGAAATATTTTGCCCAAAGGTCATACGGTTGGTAAGATATGGCCACGCCTAGCAACCATTGCACACTCAAACAATTGGGCTCAAACAATAAAATTAGTACAAATGAGATTGACCACCTGTACAAACTTGAACACTTGAACAGTACAATGCTTATTTTTCATTAAAGGCAGTGGATCTCATTTGCACACATCACCGCATGAAAGAAATGACCGGTAATAACTGCATGTGAACGCAGCTACAGTAAGGATAAAGCTTGGAAAGAGGGCTGAAGGGTATTCAAGGAAATGAAGGGTCCCCACTCCCACTCCCATAAAGTAGGAAAAGGTGACTTTAATGATGATGATGAAGGCAAATGTTGGTGCAAAAAAAGTAAAAAGTATACGCAAAATTCTTAGATAGGCAATAAAATCGTCGCTGAATTCACGAAGTGGCACAAACCTCCAAAATTGCGTCCGAAGTCAAATTTGAGTTATTTCCAGTTTTGTCATTCTCTGGCCATGGTCTTTCATTTCACAAAATTTTAGAACCCAATTCTCTCTAATTAAAAAGATAATTAAAGTGCCAAACTGACACGAGCCTGAAAATCTACAGTAAAAAAATCCACGAACCGGCACCAGCGAGCACGCGCTGTAACGCGCCATTCATTTCTGTACATAAAACTCAACGGCGCGCGCGCCCTTGTGCCGGTTCGTGAATTTTTTTCTCTTGCGCGCGCGACACCACAGCGCAACACGAGCGCTTGTGCCGGTTCGTGCGCACAAAATCGTACTTGTTTTCTACACGAAGTGCCACTTCGTGAATTCTTCCTTCGCTGAAGCAACATTTTCTACAAAACGACACCTGCGTTTGAAGCTTTACTGTGTTAAAATTTGAACTTAGTTTAAGGACAATTTGACATGTAAGGCAAGAGTAGAGTCTTGGCTTTCTATCAGTGCTTGAATCATACAGTTTAACTTCATAAAAAATCGTAATGAGCAGTTGAAAGACTGATAAAATCTTTATTCGCGTTTTACTCGAAAAGTGATTTCGCGCATCTTCCGTCGCGCGTGCCACTTCGTGAATTCAGCGACGAAATGTGCATTAAGTAGCAGATAAGCTAGTACACCTTGTACATGTATGCTAGTTCATAGTTCAAAAAAGAAAACTGATGATTCTCTTTTATTGATGATTGATGTGAACCAGCAATCCCAGCATGAATGTGTTATATTTTGGCTGTTGTTTACTTGATTTTACCTTAGTGGTAGTGGCATCTTTTTCCCTGCCATCCCTCTTCTACAGTAGATCTAGTTATTAGGTGTCAAAGTCTGTTCTTTTCACGTTTCCAATTCCAAATGAAGTACTTTTATGGGTCGCCCAATTTCAGGCTCCGCAAATTTCAAACTCGCCAACTCAGCAAACACAATTTTACTGTGCAGTGATAGAGCTTGGAAATGATAGAAGGAAAAATGATTAACCACAAGTAGTAAGAATATCACTTGGTACTGTTAGTTCCTTCAATGTACCTTATCCAGTGACAGAACAGATAGGCCTACATACATGTACATGTACATGTACATGTACATGTACATGTACATGTACATGTACATGTACAAAGACAGCCTATTCATTTCATGTTAGTAGCACTCTATCAGTGAAACTTAAAGGGCAGAGTTAGCAATTTAACTCATGATTATTTTTCTTCAAATCGATTTACATACATGTAAATCAAATAAATCACCCCTTCCAAGAAAAAATCCCAGCCCTGTTATTTTGAACTACCGGTACTCTTTACAGTGTATGCGCCTTGTAGTCTTTGTGCCCCCAAGATTATTAACTACATTTTACAGTAAGGCGTCCTTAGCATTGAAAAGGTGTTAAAGGTATTGGCTAACATTTACCACAGTTAAAAAAAATCTGAGCTACGTGATTCACCATACTATGCTACCATTGTCTTTGATGAGGTCTAAAAATGACGCCCTGAAAAAATTGTATTTCAAAATGATTATTTTGTGCTTTAAAAAAGTGAAAATCGTAAGTTGATCGGATTCACCTGCCCATTTTCTCCCATAGACTTACTGTGTGTACACCTACGCTATTTAAACTTGCCCCGAGTTTTACATGTAATTGTTTATTCATGCATATCTTGCCATGATTGGTAGTGTAACTTTCCCAACTATTGTATTCTAGGGTGTTCATTTGTATGAACACTACTATGTAGTTCAGATATCAAAATTTGACATTTTTTTAAATTGAAGCTCCACAGTGTCAGCCTATCACTTTCAGGTAATCTGAATTATACCTCAGCTGAAAGATCAAAGTCTGATCTGTTACTGGCGTGATCATATGACCTTTGGGCATAAAGCTTTCAAATACCAAAACTACGCCAAAACTGCACTTGCGCTTTGAGGAAATTGAGTCAAATTCATTCACTTTTTAAAATGAAAACCAAATAAAGTTCAGTTTCGCTGGTCTGCTTGCTTTCACAGAGTGTGTTAGACACCGATTTACCACCAAGCTTTTAGGCCGGCCTCGGCCGCGCCCGAGGCCGGCCTAAAGCTTGGTGTAAATGCAAAGGAGGCCCGAGGCCTCCCCGATTTGGGACCACTCTCTGGAGGTAGTCTCGGGCCGGCCCGAGGCCGGCCTCGGCCGGCCTATATTCGGTGTAAATGCAAAGGAGGCCTCGGGCCCCCAATTTACCGCGCGATGTGGCGCTGTTACGTAATACACAATGCCCTAACAATACCTGGACCATACTTCCGGTGTATATAGCGCGCAGGTAAACCGTCAATCAAACCAATCAAACCAACCATCGTAAATTTGAAAAAAGGACAGCTAAGTACATGAACTATTAGGCCCTACATCTGTTATAGGCATCGTTTTTTCTTTATACAGTTGTACGCACTACATTATGTTGTATCAACAACAACATTACACGATATGAAAAAAAAAATGTTGTTTGCTCCGTTTACTTCAGAGTCTCATTCCCACATTTTTTTAAATCGAATCTCTTACGAGAGACTTATGTATAGGGATGTTATACGTGTAACGTGTACATTGATGTCACGCGCAAAAAAAAATCCTGCTTTCTTTTACATCAGTGATAGGGAGACACAATGCGGCGAGTTTTGGAAAGGGGGCCTTTAGGCCGGCCTAATAGTTGGTGTAAATGCACAAAATTGCGGGCCTCGGGCCTCCAATTTAGGCCGGCCCGAGGCCGGCCTCGGGCCGGCCTATTGGTGTAAATCGGGCCCAAGACTTAGGTTTGTCCTTCAATGTCCTTTATTGTCCTCCAGGATGTCCTTCCACCTAATTATTCAGGTTGATGTATTGATGCACTGCAAACTAGGACTGGGCTGAAATGCATTGCTTTTCCATAAAGTACAGGTTTATATTCAAAACCAATGAAGTGAGACCAATGAATCTTTCACAAAAGTTAGAAAATAAAATGGGCTTTCTACATTGTAAATCTGAACACTGACTTCAGAATGACACTTGATTTTGGATAATTTAGTAATCTATCAGAGAGTCATCTTTTTGGGGACATGCTGTACATGTGCATGTATTGACAGTCTGTGTATGGCCTGCATTACAGCATTGCAGCTTCCATCTGGTAAACTGCCAGACTACAGTACCAAGTGAACTGTCCTTCACGAAATGTGGTATTGTCCAAGGAAATATTTTCCCAGATCTTTTACATAGATCTATATCGGCCTTACGGCCTATTATAAGTATAAATTACTTAAAGCTAAATGCTAACAAACCAGGGTTGGCAATTTCCCGGGAAATACCTGTATTTCCCGCCAAGGCGGGAAATACTGGGAAATAGTGGGAAATACTGGGAAATACTGGGAAATACCCGGAAATACTGGGAAATACCTGGGAAATATTGGGAAATACTGGGAAATACGTAGGTGATACCTAGCAGTGTACTCTTGAAGTTGTACAAAGTCAACTTAAAAGGCCATTAATGCCCTTCATTTGGGGTCTTCTTACACAAGTCCACCTTGAACTGATAAATTTCAAGTGAAAAGACTGTTAAAAACCTCTTTTCAATTTTGAAAATTTAATTCAGTGTTATTTCACATATTGTACAGAACTACACTGTACATTATTCAGGCGTTACATGTAGCTTTTTTTGTGGGGTGCGGCCCTCATCTTGCTGAATATACAGGGACAAAATCAATATCTGTCTATGGGGTATGCTGTTTAAGTGTTCTGGACTTATGGAACAATTAAGATATTTGCAGACTGAAATGACTGAAAATTTCTAAAATAAAAGCAGGTGATTTTAAAATTTTCCTACTTTTAGTATTGATTTGGCTATGTAGAAAATTCGTTCAACCAATCAGAATGAGTTTCTAGTTCCCCACCATCAGTTTAGTTAGTTTTTTGTTGTATTTTGTGTTGCATCACACTTGCTGAACAACAATCTCTACATTTTTTAGTTATTTACCGGTAAATACTGGTATTTACCACCCGGTATTTACCACCCGGTATTTACCGCCCGGTATTTACCGGCCAACCCTGTAACAAACTAATAATACACTCGATTGGTACTTTTTGAATGAATTTTAACTGCAGAGATACATGTAGCTAGAGCATAATTACATGTTATTGCAATTTTAGGCGATCGCTGCAATTCCTCTCAACTTGGATAGATCTAGAGACCAAATTGGTTCCGGTACTTCAACTTCAAGTACAGGTTGAGTAATGAATTGAACCACGTGTCTACAGTACAAACTGTACAGCATATACGTGTACACAGTATGTGGAGTTCCATTTTCTGCTGATGGCTTACAAAGTTATTTTAAGTACAGTTTTCAGTGCTATTGCAGGTACATGTGCCACATATGTAGTACCAGCACAACTACATGTACATGTAGAAGGTAGTAAATGGTTCAACGGGCTCATACACAGCAGCATTAGCAATAGCAGCAATGAACTATCTACACGCCAATCACCAGACGGTCCAGACCACAATACAAAAAGAAACTACAAAGTTGCTGGTGCGCCATGGGCATGGTTAGGTGGCGATATGTTAAAGGG
This sequence comes from Eucidaris tribuloides, assembly GCA_001188425.1. Taxonomy (NCBI): domain Eukaryota; kingdom Metazoa; phylum Echinodermata; class Echinoidea; order Cidaroida; family Cidaridae; genus Eucidaris; species Eucidaris tribuloides. Next base: position 6,950 of record JZLH01S0636196.1, on the reverse strand, counting down.
ACCGTAAAGTCGCAAGTCGTGGGTGTTTGAACCTGGCCCGACTCGGGTAATATTCGGGAATGCCCGTATACTTTCAGAAAACAAGCGCGCACGAAATGTGTGCAATTCCCTATGCAGCACGTATTCACCCGAAGAAAGGCGAACTGAGCCCAACTGACCCTCATCGGCAATTCTGTTCGCAGCTCCGTGCACGATTGTTGTTACCCAACACTGAACTCTACACTATGAAGCATAGAGTTCAGTGTTACGCACTGCCTTGCAAGAGGGGCAAGCGTAAGGTAAATGAACGTACATGTACATGGATTACGAGCGGCGCGTCCCTTTAATCTGCAGGCTAGCACAGATTGGGGCATGGTGTTAACTCTATGGCATGGGTGGAAGCTTTTGAATATCCAGCTTGATTGCACTGCAGAAATTATGATTGTCACATACATGTACATGTATGCTACCCATATAAGAATGCAAAATCACAGTTGCTTCCACCTACTCAGCTCGCTCATAGAGAGATGGACTACATATGAGCTCCATTTTGAAATCTTAATGTAACCAAATGATTAAAGGGAAAGTCCACCCTGATGTCAAGTTGGTTATAATAAATTTTAAGAATATGAGAAATGATGAAGTTTGGTAAAACTCCACTAAAGAATAACAGAATTATGCATTTTTTAGGTTTTCAATTTGTGACGTCACATGCGAGCAGCTCCCCATTACATCATCAAATTCCATAAATCGCCATTTTATTGATTCACAATAATCTTTTTTTTTTCAGAAGCATGTTTGAAATGTTTCTGATTTATAGGCCTACATGTACATGTATGAATGCACAGGTAAATATTTTCAGTTTTCTTACAAAATGACACTTTATGGAATTTAAGTGGGGAGCTGCTCGCATGGGACATCATAGATTTTAATAGAATGTTACAAGTTTATAAACTGTTAAATTCTTTGATGGATTTTCGCTAAACCTTAAAGTAATAATAGGCTGACATTGTAGAGCTTCAAATTACAAAATTGTCAAACTTTGGTATCTGAGCTACATGTAGATCTACAAAGTAGCGTTTGAATGGACAAGTAAACACCCTACAATATAGTTTGGACATTTATGCTGCCACTGGCAAGATATGAATGAATAAACAATTACATGTAGTACTCGGGGCGAGTAAAAAATAGCCTAGCTCCACACCGTCAGTCTATGGGAGGAAATGGGCAGGTGAATCCGGTCAACTTACAATTTTTACTTTTTTATTAAAGCACTAAATAATCATTTTGAAAAACAATTTTTTTAGGGCTTTAAAGACACTTGGAGTCGACTCGAGCATGGAGGATTCTCACATTTTTTAGCTGTAGTAAATGTTAACCAGTGGCTTTACGGCTATTTAACTTAAGTCTTAACTCTTAAAGCCGAAGTTTAGTTTTGGGAATTTTTTGTTATTTGAAAGCTTTATGCCCCAAAGTCATAACCCTGCAATAATAGATTATGAATGTCTTTAGTTTTTTTTAATTAGTTAATGAAACATCTTGGGGGGACCCCCGAGATTTTCTATTATATTTTATATTATAGCGTCCAAAGGGTTAAAAAGGCTTTAAGGTTACATGTGTTATACCTCATCTGAAAGAGCAGACTCTGCTCTTTCAGATGAGAGCTATAAACTCAGTATAACCTTTCTTTATTGTCTTAGTTTTTTTTTTTAATTATAATAGATCTCGGGGTGCTCAACCCCCCCCTCCTCCCCCCCCCCCCCCCCCCGTGATTTTCATTAACTAGATATAAAAAAAATTAAAGCACATTCAGAATCTATTACTGCAGGGTTATGACTTTGGGCATAAAGCTTTCAAATAAAAATCCCCAAAACTAAACTTCGGCTTTAACCAGTTTTAGTTACGACTATTTAACTTTTTTTAAGGTTTCTCTCATTTTTCTGATTTTAATCCATTGGCAGATTGAAGACGATTTGATTTCACTGTACCCCAACACAAGTTAACTCGTACTTAGTCTCCAATGGGTAAATAAACTCAACTTAACCAGGGTGGGCTTCCCCTGCTTCATTTACAGATCTAACAAAAGCTAAGACTAACGTTAGATCTAACTCTAAGACTAAGTCTAAGAAGAGTAAGCAAGACGTAACGTCAATATTCTGAACAAATTCAATCATGTCAATGTTGGTTAACTTAGTTAGTGTCTTTTCTACCTCTATCTCACTTGCTTACAACATAGAATTGTTTTTTTTTATGTGTATTAAATAACCAGGTAATGAGTCTTTGTTTAGATGGATTGAACAGTTCATGATTCAGACTCTTCACTCGAGCACTTGATCGAGTCACCGATTGCAATCATAAATGGCCGAATTTCAATTGTAATTAGAGGTCTATTGGGTGCAGTAACTTCATTACAAATCAATACGTGGGACTACACAATAATGATGACCTTAATCTGTTGCGCATTGATTACAATTAGACCTCTACATCACATTAATATTATAACTCGTGGTAAACGTAAATTGCTACGAAGAAATATCATAATTTTCCACTCACCTGTAAGCTCCGATAGCCTTGGGAGCAGTGCCGACTTGAACAATTCTTCGTACAATTCCTGCCATCGCACAGACGTTTTCACCAATATTTTAATATGTGTGAGATCAATGATCGATCATAAAGTAATGATGATTATCGTGGGATCGATTGTACAACATGTAAACATACAATTTGCTGAAAAGTATCGGTTTTCCAAGTGGTTTTCAATCTTTTCATGGATTTTACAATTTCAAAATTGAGGAAGGGTGGAAATTTTTAAATCAAACTTACTGAAGCGTAAAATATGCAAAAAGTGCTAGGGGAGGTGTAAGGCGATCAAACGACAGATGATGAAAATAAGGAGTGCTTAAAAACATTCAACAGAAACAGAATTTGTCAAAATCCTGCATCACAAATCCCCCAAAATGAGTCAATGACCCTTCTGAATTTTGAAAAGTGTCATTTCTTCCTTTCAATGCTCACTCATGCATGACCTGACAGATCAATCACATTTTCACACGTACACAGAACTTAGTCAATGAGTGCAGGAACACCCTTGAGAATCTATTTTGCTGTACAAACCGTTTCGGATATTTATGTTATTTTGACACAAAAAAATGGGTATTTCTAGTGTTGTGTTCATAAGAGTGAGTTTTCGGTTGTGTTCATAAGAGCGAGTTTTCGATTTAGACAAGGAGATATTAGGCTAGTTATCTCCTTGGTTTGGACGACCAACGTGTTATGTGGCGTGAAATTGGTACTTGAGCCCTTCATTTAAAGGCATGCAGGTAATCTCACTTGCACCTCTCCCTCAGCGCGCAGCATAACATGATTCCGTCCTCAGGATATTAGGCTAATGGAGGACGTCTGTGGAAATCCCCTAGAAACTTGCTTCGTATAGGCCTAATAATTAAAGGTTACTGAATGATTGGGAACACTTGAAATGCCTCAAGAACCAAATGAGTTTGAAATACATGTTTATACCAACTATACACTAACTGGAGTGGATCTCCCACCTGGGAGGATTTGTCTGTAATTTGTTTACTTAAGGAGAATCAAGCTTAAACATAGGCAGGGGCGTACCTAGACCTTTTTGAGTGCGGGGTGTAAGAGCCTAATTACCGACAATTTTTTCCGCAAATTACCGACGGCAACGTCTATACATTACAACCGTATAAAGCTCTGGGATGTTCAATTGTGATATCCTAATCAATTTTACTGCCACCCTCTCTTACACCTTGTTAACAATTTCATTCTCCATTTGAAATTAAGCACATAAATCTTGTATTTTTGCTGGAGTGCAAAAGGTGTGGCGATTGTTGATTGATAATGAATTGGGGAGGGTCTGGGAGGGGGTTCCCCTCCAGGGTGAGAAAATTTGATATTTTTGCCTTGAAAAAGGTGTGTTCAGCGGCCATTTTCAATTTTTCAATTTTGTCAATTATCAAATGACCTTTTTTTTTTTTGTCTCTTTGCGTTTGTACAAAAGTTTTGGCAATTGTTGATATGGCGTTAAATTGGGGAGGGTCTGGAGGGGGGGTCCCCTCCAGGGAGAGAAAATTTTACATTTTTACCTTGAAATGGCGTTTTCAGCGGCTATTTTTTCATGAAGGAATACATAATTGGAATTTCTGTGCAATAGGTTGTTGCGAATGTTGTTTTGTGACAAATTGGGGAGGGTCTGGGAGCGGCTTCTCCTCCAGGGTTCGAAATTTGACATTTGGCCTTGAAAAGGTGTGTTCAGCCGCCATATTTCATGAAGGAATGCATGATTGGCCTCTCTTTTTGTCTTGCAAAAGGTGTGGCAATTGTTGATTATTTGGGGAGATCTCGAGGGGTGTCATACTTAGGATGAGATAACAGAATTTAATCATTTATCATGAAGTGAAATTTTTTATGCGCGATGAAGCCAAAGCGAGCGAGCGCCTAAACAGCATGCAGTTTTCAAAGCGTCAGGAACGCTTGTCTTTCAGGGTATATAAATGTTATTCTCTCATATGTATCAACAAAATGTTGATTTCCAGCGGTGAACAAATGGTCGGGAGGCAAACTAATATACCAATATTATTAGACCCATTCTATTTAATAGTTTGGCTTGAAGTGTCCTCTCCTTTTGAAATCTATACAGAGGTCATTATGTTTGACAAACATTGCTTTTTCTGAAGCCTTTTTCAATCCGGTGTGATTCATTTTTCACTAGTTTCGTTTTTCATCTTAGTTATCAAATAACATTTCCTTCTTCTTTATTTATGCCATACCATTATGACTGCACAATTTGTGGGTAAAAGGAAGTTTATAAAGTATCAGTTAATTTGCGACGAGCGGAGCGAGCGAGTTTGAAAATTTTCGCATTTTTACATTAAGAAATTTCAATTTATTGCATGATTTTTGTTGGTTGTTATTGGACATTTTGTTGACACAAGATGACGTGGTTCTCTGTTCTATTACTGACGACAAGACGCATGATAATACATTACCGACAAAGCTTATATTACCGACAAATCACCGTCAACAAAATCTTGGTCGTTATGCGAGCGAGCAGAGCGATGCGAGTTTGACAAATTTTGCGTTTTTACACTTCAAAAGTACCATTTCTTGGCTTGTTTTTGTCGGTACTTGAGACATTTTGTCGGGTAAAAGATGACGTCGTTCTCTTTTACGACGACATGACGTTATTATAAAATGTATGACAAATCATCGGCAACAGCTCCGTCAACAAAATCTTGGCCGTTATGCGAGCGCAGCAGACCAAGCGAGTTTGAAAAATTTGCGTTTTACTCACTTCAAAAACTGCCATTTCTGTGGTTTATTTTTCTGGCTACTTGAGACATTTTGTCGGTACAGATGACGTGGTCTCTTTTCTTATTACTGACGACGTGACGTTATGATAATATGACTTACAAATTACCGGCAAAGCACCGTCAAACCAAATCTTGGTCGTTTATGCGAGCGAGTTGAAAAAATTGCGTTGTTTAGCCTTCAAGAAAGTGCCATTTCTTGGCTTATTTTCGTCGGTACTTGAGACGATTTTGTCGGTATAAAATGTTATATGTACGACCAAAACTCGGAATATTGCATTATTGGGAGGCAATTGTCCCCTGCCCCTCCCCTTGGCTACGCTAGTGATTTTTTCTTGCTTCTTCTCCCCTTCTTCCTTTTCTCTTTCATTTTCTTGTTTTTCCTTTCCTCTCTTTTTTCTTTCTTTCCTCCTCTTTTTCCTCCTTTCTTTTCTTCCTCTCCTTTTCCTTTTCCTTTCTTCTTCCTCTTCCTTTTCCCTTTCTTTCCTTTTCCTTTCTTTTCTCTTTTTTCTTTCTCCTTCCTTCTTTTTTTTCTCACGCCCTTTTTTTTCATTTTTTCCCGACGGCCAGCGCAGATTTACCGACAATATCCAGATCAGTGGGGGGTGTCACACCCCCCCACACCCCCGGTAGGTCTACGGCCCTGAAATAGGAGTATCTTAATTTTATCCGGGGACGATAAAAATAAGCCCCATAGAGAGCACACACAACAGGTTTCCGGTGCTACGAATGATATTGACATTGTTCATTTTAGAATGATGTCAACGTTTTGACTACAAAATTTTCACAGAGAATCCTGCATAGTTTACTTGATTCTAGAGTAGTTTCAGCCCAAGTGAGAACTACCCAATCATGTCATTTACCTTTAATAGTAGGCCTATAATAGTATCATCATTCATCATCATCATCATCATCATCATCATCATCATCATCATCATCATCATCATGATACACATCCTACCTTTTTTCATCACGAATTTTTAATTTTCAATGAATTTGCATTTTGAAATTATTGATCAAGAGTGTAGTCGCCACCCTCACCCCCCCCCCCAAAAAAGAAAAAAGAAAAACAAATCAATCCCATTTTCCCCCTCAATTTTCCAGTTTTATAAATTCTTGCCATCCCACCCGACGGGGGGCCATGTGCCCGAGGAGGGGGGGGGGGCACTCGACTTACAATGTGATACAAATACCGTGCCTTCTGAAATGTGATGCTCTGGAACTGAAATTTGGGCTGAAAATGGGGGGGGGGGGCGTCTCAAACCGCATGCAGCACATATAGGTATCACACAATTATACTAAGTGCCCCCCACCCCGGGACCCGCGGCCGGGACCCTGTGTTCTGAAACGACGCGACCAAAGTCGCATCAAAAGGATTCAAATCCTTTCCCCTGTCGGACGTCCCTGTAGTTTGTAGTTGACAATAGAATTTCACAGTCTGTTTGATGATCCATTCAACTCCTTCTGGCTAACTTTGTCCAGCTTGTTATTTTGGAGCAGCGGCGATTACACTTGAGATATATTAAAGGCTTTTAAAAAAGTAACCACGATTATTTAGAAACCTTAATATTTATAAATATTGACTTCCTTCGCTCGCGTTCACCAGCATATTCATGCGCCGTGAATATTATCTCTCTACTT